>JAQGAE010001289.1:0-24308 GCA_034696685.1 Julus scandinavius
TCCTTTCATCTTTGCCAGATGCCTAAACATCCTGTTGCTCGAGATCCCCCACCGTCCCTATATTAGGCCCCATCTCAATGCGTCATTTGAATTTGGGGGGTTATGCATAGGGCTTATCGAAGAAAAATTCTCACCCCACTGTACCACTGCCTAATGACAATCTCCCCAAATTATATTCTCCATAATACAGATATATTCCCCAGAGCCCAGGAAGGCCCTCCTTCAACTGGTATGAATGCCCCTGGTTCCCGACGCCCTTCCTTATTACCTATTGTCTAAGCGTTCACACTACCAAATATCTCCTGAGCAATTGTCCGCCTGTAAAAATACATGATTGAGCTCTGTCCTAAATACCCAAACTTTGATTTTTGTCCAGGATTCCTACAGCAATACACAGATAGCAAAATATATCTCCCGCGTAATGCTGAACAAATCATATTTAAAACTTTTTGTTATGTAAATGAATTTTACTTTAAATATTTTGGTTTTGCAAAGATCTCTCCTTGGTATTCCAAATAAAGAGTTTGTTTATTTGACGAATTTTAATATTTGCCTTTTTCCTGCTCATGAGGACCAAATACCAACGCCAGGGGATGTTCTTCCACCTAGCCTCCAGAACTTCACTGAGCCAATTTCTATAGACCGAATTTTGAAAAAGCATTCTGTTATTTCACTAAAACCAATGTTCATTTACATGGTTAGTACTTTAAAAAATAGTGAACTTCAGGAATCGTCTAAGGTTGCATCCTCATCTTTTAAACACTGTTTTAGTTGACTGATTATCCGGCAGTCTCAACATCGCACATTGAATGCAAGATACTATGACACACTAAACTGATTTTTGACGAGGCTTTCATCTGGAATTCCAAAAGACAGGTCTTAAGATTTCATCAAATTTCATTCATCCTCATTCAAATATTACTTGCAATGCTTCCTGTACTCACTGGTAAAAGGTTTTTTTAATTGCAATGCACAAGAAGTTAATGGCAATATATTTAATTGTGATGCCAGGTAACTTTGCTTTCCATGATCAATGCACAAATACAAAGGTCAATGGCATTTAAAATGATGAGTAAATAACAACCGATGTTTCCATTTAAATACATAGTGGGTATGGGTCGGAGCCTTCTGGCTTTCCGTAAAGATGGAGATGATAGTACAAGAGATGTTTACAGAAAAAATGACAACAGGGAAAATATAAAAGGTGGGGGGACCCAAACTTGAAACAGGCACTTATTTTCTCTTACTGCTCGCCTTTGAAGCAAATTTGCTAACGATTTCCACTACTCTTGGCTTGTGGTCAAGAACTTTGAGCACTTGATGCCTGGCGTCGTTCATCTGATCCCTGATAAGCTTGCACCGCTGAATGTTGCCCTAAGAACACAAGAAATCATCAGTGACTCAAATAAAAGCACAACATTTATAAATTGGAGAGCATACGTTCGGTTTTGGAAAACTAGCTTTTAAGTATTACAGGGACTCACCCTCATAAGTTCATTGGCACGGCTCAGATCGAGATCTTCATCCTCCTTGGTTCCTGTTCTCTTCTCCATAGATGCCAACAGAGAAGCCAACCGAGAGTGGACAGTGCTTTCGAGCTCCACCTGTGAAAAAGCAAATTAATCCATGTATTTTAAAATAATAACGGCACATTCAAATCGAAATGTGGCAACTTACTAAATCGTCAATCTGAGTGCAGATATGATACACTTTCCATCCATTGGCTTTTTGGACGACGCCTTTCTGGTTGGCGAGTTCAATAGCAGTTGGGCGTCTTTCGTCTGTTCAAATACACAAAAGAATGAGTCTGACTATCTGACCGACAATTACACACATGTAAGAATGAACATATTTTCCCGACTTACCTTTGGGTCTGATGTCTGTGTATCGCAAGAAATGATTGTGGCGCGACTTCCACGTCTGTCGATAGCCATGCAAGAGTGTCACAGGAGGTCGCTTCCTTTTGGCGGGCCATCGCCCAGAGTTCTCGTCTACTGCTAAAATCCCTTCTTTTTGACTTTCCTTCTTTACAATGTCTCTAGTCTCTTTTTCAAATTCGTCTTCCCCTTCTGTCGAATGAGTTTCCACAAGTTCGTTACCAGTTCTGAAAATAGATGGGATGTTAGGTTTATGAGATGAGCGCAAAAGATGTGCTAGCGTTTAATGAGAGTTCGGGGGAGGATCGAAAAGAAACAAAACTCTGACCCGATATAATCGCTTTAAAAAAAAACAGGGTCTGCTTGTAATGAACAAGAAATTCACAAAATATATGGAATCTTTTTAATCACTTACAGCTGCTGCTTGCGAGGCTTCTTCCTAGGTGAAGCTTCCATTGGGGCCGATGATACGCGGTTTGCCCCGTGAAAACTTGTAGGCGCAAAAGCATTATTCGAGTCTGAATTTTCCACAGGCTCCTGTTTAATGACGATATTGAGTTGAGGGACGCCATTACAACTGCTGTCAGTGCTTTCCGACGATTGTCCATTCTCATGAGGCGCTTCCTTTAGATTACTAAATTTCATAAAAATAATCAGTAAAACACTATCGCATTTACCAGAGCAGTAAGTAACAGTTATAATCTACAGTAGTTTTAAAAAAAAAATATACTTTGTTGATTTGGAAGGTAGAATGGCATGCATCGCTGCGCTCGAACCAGATCCCCCAGGATCGGGCCTCGGACTGACAGGTTGGGGGCTTGGCATGGAAGCCAAAAGATTTTTCCTAACGGCAACAGAGGCTCTGAATATAAAGAATGGAAATCAGAACACTTCTCGGAAGCAATAAGAACATAACGAAATAAAATACTGACCCATCAACGGTGCGCTTTCTTAAAATACTAGGACGAGGCGACGAGGGAGGATTTGCTTGGGAACTGGCAGCCTGAACTGGACTGCTGGAGTAGGAAAGAGTTGCACTATGAGATGCTACCGGTGTTGTCGATGGTGCAGGAGGTGCAGAGACATTTTCTGTAGCTTTGCTATAGGTATTTGCAGGTGTTAAAGGATGCCTTGTCGGGCTCATGGCGACTATCATTGGATTTATGTTCCCCGTAGAATGGCGTACAGAGGTGGAATGCAAGGAGATGCTTGCAGGTTGGTGAGCTGATGAGTAATCAAAAATAAATCTCCGCCTCATAACAGAAGTGGGAGATTTTAACCAGAAATTGGTAAATATTTTACTTACATAATCCCGTCCTTAGTGTTGGTACTGGCATGGCAGTCAAGGCACGGGGCACAGATGTCCCAGATATTGAATGCATGGTAAGTGTGCTTGGAACGCTCTGCAGAGGCTCATAGAAGCATGTCATTCCTGCAGCCAACTGATAAGATGCTGGGGTTGATAATGGTCTGCAAATAAAAATGTCGATTCCAATTGTTTTGAATTGATGATAGCGTTTATTTCAAAAGATAAAATTTGAAGTTTAACACTCTCCAATGGGTCAGCAACTTTTGTTAAATTCAGCCAAAATATATACAGAAACCTCAAAATTGCAGTGTACGGTACATAAAAAAGCAATCAGAAAATCATTTAGTCTACCTGTCTAGCCTTGCTTCTGTCGAAACAGTATTTGATGACGTGACTGGCATGCTACTTCCACTAACAGGAAGTGCCACACTGGTGGGTGCAGCTGTGGTAACCACAGCAGACATTCGTTGTGCTGCTGACACATATAGGGTTGTTGTTGTGACACTTCTTGCAATATCTTGATGATGCTGGTTTGACTCTGTTGATGGTCTTGTGGTAATGGCCAAGGATTGTGGATAGACTTTAGCTAGAAACGAACATGAAATAAAAATAGTACAAAAAGTTAAACGACAAATAAAAGACCAAAATTTTTTTGCAACTTTATGAACTCTTAAATTTCTCTGGAATTTTAAGTGCTGACATACCAACAGGAATGGAAGTAGTAGTTGTGTTTATTGTTGACACAACTGGTTTCGGAACACTTTGAGTTGTTACCGCGATTGTTGGCATGTTGGTTACTGCAAAGATTTCAAACAATCAAAACATGTTAAATGAAAGATGTCCAATGCTGAAAATACAAATCCTGCATTGTTTAAACTATTCAATCTAAAAGATATCTCTGAATATCGAAAAAAGGTTTACATTACACAATAGGTTAAACACATCAATAAGAGAATGAACATAAAATTACCAGGTTTGATGGGAGCAGGTGACATGATGTTGCTCGGTTGCAATAATGGTATTGGCGCCACAGTGTGAATGGCCTGCGCAATCACTTTCGGAAATGGCGAGTGATGCTGCAAACTAGGCTGGGACAGCGATGATGTTACTGTGCCAAGGGGTGAAGAGTGTGTTAAATGTGAACTGACAGGTGAAGGATGAGCAGTGATAGGCGGGTATGTAGCTAAATGAATGGAAGGAGCCAACGTATGGTGGGTACTTAGGTGAGAAATGGACGGCTTGGAGGGAACTGTGGTGGAGGTTGGTGTTGGCTGAACTGGTATTACTGTTGCAGGCGCCGCTGTGGGCCTATAAAACCCTTTCTCTGGGGCCTTGAAAAAGAAACTTGAGTTTGAGGATCAAACATATCAAACAAACAAAGATAAACTGTCAGGAAATCAACTTTTACCTGTGGAACATGATGAGCATATGAATGAGGTTTCGACAAACTGGTGGTGCTATGAATGAGAGTCGAGCGTGGTAGCGTGTCGCTGGCCCGCGAGATTGAAATTAGTTGCGTCGACGATATCAAATTAGAACCGGAGCTAGGGAGAGATCTAGTGAATAAAACAACATGTTGTTATTAGTTGCATTGCCATTGCCTTGGTAGCTATACAACTGTGAACAATTATGAAATTAAATATATGCCCCACAAATAATGTGTAGGCTTACCTAAAACTATTTCCAAACAAACGATCCTTTTTTTCAGCAAATGTGATACTGCACTTTGCAACTGCTATCCCAAAGATGCCAATGCAAAGTTTAGCAAACCCTAACTATTACCAGCCTTCCTTATGGGAATGTCGCATGACAAATGCATAGAAAATGAAAAGGAAGAACCCCTGACCTTTTCCCAAATATTACATTTTTCCCTGACTTTTCCAGGTCTTTCCAACTTCCCTGACTATTCCAGGTTTGGGGGAACCCTGTAATTTCCCAGATAATTCCAAGTACAATCCCTTTACTAAAGCCAGCTTTTGATCACTTTCTTAAGTCTTCAAGATGAACATTGTTTAAAATCAATTGGCAATAAATAATTTTGGTAATGTTATATTTGAATTCGGTTTCAGGACATTACCATAAAGGAACCATGTTGAAATTTAAAAAAAATCTTACCTAGAAACTTCAGATGTTGACAATGATGGGACAGTTTTCGGAATGGTGGGAACCGAAGCCCGAAGTGTCGTCAAAGATGGAGCCCGGGTTTGTAAACTCGAGCTGTTGATGTGGTAACCCATTGTGGATGTTTTCTGAAGAGACGATTGCGTCGAGATCAGGCTTGGGGCATAAATATGGGGAGCTCTTGCCATTGGACTGGCCACTGACGACTTGAGAGTGGTGATTGATGCAACAGCTGCTGCGCCTGTAATATTTTTTGAAGGAATAATTGAGTCTATGACCAAATGACTGCTAACCAAAGATCACGAGATAGCACTCATTACCTCTTGGAACATGAGAACTGTAAGTAGCTTGCACCGCAGGATGGGTAAGATGAGAGGATGCTGCTTGAGTTTGTGTAGGACCTCGAATAATTGAAGCCATTGATGTTGGAGCGCTGACAGGGAGAGGTGAGGTACGGTTCACTGAGGATGAGACTACGGTCTGCAATGGCTGACTTTCTGAAATAACTGGGCGCACCACTATGGAAATGGAACATTAATTTTTGTGACTACAGCTAAACCAAAGCTTAGACAACTTAAAATTTCAATTACCAGCTTTCGTGATGACTGGCTGGGGATTACCCATTGCTGGAGCAATGGATGAGGGCAGGGTGGATAAACTGCTTGTCACAACAGATGTTGGGATCTGCCTTCCTGGAGTAAAAGCAGGACGAACTGGACACTATCAAAGGTAAGCATGATTTTAAAAATGCAATCCAAAAAAATGTAGCGATTTACTATTAAAGTATAGCTTAAATAACAATACTTTAAAAACAATAGTACGTGAAAAAATTTGACTTTGATGTCAGCATGTGTGTTTAGTTAATCTTTGTCACGCACATATAAAAAATGATCTGAAAATTGTATCCCTATTGTCAAATTTATAACATCCTGGGAAATACGACTTGTATGGCAGGTTAATTATTATATATTTTTTGATACAATTTTTTTTTTATGCAGCACGTCTTACCGAAAATGCAGACTTTATTGGATCCAGAAATGGGCGATGGGGCACATATGGTTGAGTTAGCTCCAGATAGGTGCGTGGCTGTGGCTTCTCCACCATATCTTTTCCATCGATCTTCCCATCGGGACCAGCTTTTGGATTATTGATACTCATGTGTACCGATGATCAGCTGAAATAAGAGAAAGAAAAAATATCAATGAATGCAAATTAAAATTCTAAAAGTTCACTTCAAATTCTTCAGACTGAAAGATGCTAACTAAACCATAAGGAAATATCAGTGGTATTATACTGTTATAAAATTCAAATAAAGCGGAATAACATATTCCAAACGAGATGCATCCAGAGCCAGATTTAGCCCGCCTGTCATGGTTTGCCAACCCCTGGTTAACTTATTATATAAGCTGGACGATTCTTCTGGGGCCGCCCTGTCAACTCCCCTGACATACAAGTGCTATATATCCTTCCATACAACATCGTAAATGCGGTTTTAAAAACTCATAGCTCCATATATAAGTAATAACAGATCTAATAAGCTTTATCACATGCAGGCAACGACCTACCTTTCAGGTTCAGCTGATATTTCATTTTGACAGTGCATGTGTACGCTGCCATATATGACTAAAATATTGCAGGCCATAAAACCAAAAGAGGAATTATAAAGAGAATACGCATTGACCTTTTTATTAGGAAGAGAAGTATACTTTGCAGGCTTACGCAATTATTTGAAAATGTTATAAACGATCTACATAAGAGTACAAAACGAAATAAGGTCAAAAGCGCGCGCTTGTATTTACCACATATACGACGAGTCCATTCTCGGAGAGATGAGGGGACTCGAATTTAACAAATGCCGTATGTACAAACTAATTTACGCTAACACTCGAACGAGCACAGCGGATAAGAGACAAGTTCTCGCTCAAAAGTTCCCACTAATTCTTCACCGCTCATTGCAAATATTTCTCCAAATACGAGAAAATGCAAAAAAGAAGAACTTGAAATCGTCTATTACTCATTATGATAAAATAATGCTGTAGGAACGCTTTGAAATGTCAAAAGCTCCGCACAAATTCGACACTGAAATAAGAGGTGGAATACGGTGCTAAAACTTACCAGTAATTCAAATAAATCACAGAAAACTCGGATCAATTAATGAAGAAGACCAAATTACTATTAATAGCCAGCGAAAAGCTGAGCT
Source organism: Julus scandinavius (assembly GCA_034696685.1). Lineage (NCBI taxonomy): Eukaryota > Metazoa > Arthropoda > Diplopoda > Julida > Julidae > Julus > Julus scandinavius. Next base: position 7,508 of record JAQGAE010001289.1, read on the forward strand.
ACGGAACGTGCAACATCCCTTTCGCACTCGGTCAATCTCTACTTATGTCGTTCTTTTCAATTTTTGTTTAGCAGTGCCCTCTATCGCCGATTAAAGCAGGTGGCGCTTCGGATGAGATTACAGAGTAGCTACAAAATCACGGGGTCACGGGGATCATCCATAAATCATTCAAATTAAATTTGTTGAGGGGGTGGATTTAATAAAAAAAAAATTCAATACCTAATTTTTTTAAGGAGAGCCTCGGTAGAACCGTAGAACCTGGAATATCAGAGTGTCCTTATTAGAGATTACTATGTGTATTAATTAACCTTATGACAAATAGTTTTCTACATAAATGAAATTTTTTCCTTATTTTATATGTAGCATAAGTTTAGAACCCTACAAATTGGGGATACATTAGTATAATTTATTTTTAAATACGAATTAAATATGAAAATCAATATTAGCAGAGTTTTCGGTTATCGGCTCGAGGTTCCACAGAACTTCCACTTTTGGTACGGTGTATTTGTTAAAAAAATATTGCATGTGGCGCTACAATAAAAAAATTACCGATACTTTAAGTTTCAAAATCAAACAATTGCTTAAACAGCAGAAAAGCGCCATGCACAGCCAGTCGTCGACTTACGACATATATGCATTACAAATGCCATATTTATGCAATCAAAGTTAACCACCAATTATGTAAAAACATAAATTAAATTTCATTCCCATTTGCGTGAATTTGACAACGTAATAAATAATGCTCATTTCTTTCTCCTAATTTTATTTTAAATGGTTTCACAATTTGTAATGTTCAGAGTGGCGACTGAATGATGCCATATAATGTATTAATTAGGTAACGGTATGTCTATAATTCATATCGCGGATGACATTTAGTATAAGGCTAGACATCACAGGATGCAGGCTTCAGAAAGTTTTGAAAGAATGCCAGCTACCACAAATTATCAATAAAGAAATGTCAGTTTTCAGTAATTACAAACAATTCTCACCGCCAAAATCAAATTGCCTCTTCTGCACTGTGCACTTTAGTAAAAATTATATTTTCGTTTCAAATATTATTTAGTTGATTACAGTAAGGACTATGCACACGTTTAAATGATATATTGGAAATATTCAGTTGTGATTCTTTAAGCCTGGTCATTTGGGCAGCACCCACTTACATATTTACATAATCTGCATACAACGTACATCGGATGCGAGTTCACATAATCCATGAATTGAGCTACAGCTTGGTAGTTCAACTTCTCACACACTAAATACACTTATATACATTTGAACAATCCTACATGAATCATCAATTAACTGTTCTCACGTCCTACTTGAGTATCTACCAGATTTCAAATGGCCTTATGAAAAATGTGTGTACTAAATGGTGCTAAACACAACAGAAGCAAAATTCTCGAAACATGCATACAACCTCTTGGTTAAGCATTTCGTTTTTAAAAAATGTCTCACAAAATTTCAGCAGTAGACACTCCCTCTTTCGGGCATTTCTTTCCCTGAAATTTCTACCGACAACTGTTACAAGAGTGTGTCCAAACAATGCAAATAAAAGCGCAGCACCTTTTAGTGCACAATAGAGAGCACAACTTGTGAAATGCAGCTATGCTCAACTTAGACATAAAAGAAAGAGAGACAGAGATAAAGAGATAAAAACGGCCTCAAATGAAGCACTGCAGGAGCAGTAGGACTGTGAAGTCTGAAATCGTTGAAAATTCCATTGATATGTGCTACAGGATAAAATGAGACTATATACAGTGCATGCATCCATGACAGACACAAAATTCACTCCAATATTTCACATGTTCTCCTGTGGCAGACCTTCTAGGCTGGTAGGAGTGGCTGGCTCGCTTTCATGCATGGCTGAATCAGGATCGACGGGTTTAAAAACGCTACAGGGCGAGCCGCTGCTTGACATTGATTCAGGTGTATTTGCGGCACTCAGAGGAACAGCTTGATCTGGGCTAGGAGAATCGTCCAAACTGCTCGACGATAAGCTGTTGTTAAAATGAAAGAAACATAAAATTAGCCCATTAACAACAACAACAAATAAACAATTATGTTTTGATGAACAAAATTAAATTGCAAAAATTAAAATAAATTAAAACAGTGAAATAGATCGTTTAGAATTATCCGTATGATGGTAAAACTACAATATCTACCACAGTTAATTTAGCGAAATAAGGCAGTATCCTAATTTTGATTTTACCCGAAATGTTTTGCAAGTTTGAGATTGGCAAGGGTTACAGCATACAAATTACAAAATGAGCATAACCATACCTGTGGGTTACACGGTCTGGTGCAAAAATGCCACTGTTAAACCGTTTCTGGGGACTAGGATAACAGTCCATTTTCTCCGTGGAATCAACTGCAAATAAAAATATTTTGAAATGAAAATTAAAATTAAAATCCTATTAAATAAAATAAAATGGTGGTTCTTTTACGCACGTTTACGCTTTAACTGGCTGGGTCTGAAGGCAATAGGACTATTACTACGCCTAGACATAACAGGAAAAAATAAGAAAATTCCCATTAAAACATGAGGTAACCAAGTGTTTGCAATGAAAAAGACGTGTGCGTACCTCGTGACTGACCTGCGAGTTGGACTCGCCACCGGACTAGTACTGAATGTAGTATTGCGTACTGGTTGTTGCATTGAAGGCGAAAACCATTGCTGAAATAAGTAAATAAAATTATTGTACGATGTTACACAAAGTCCGATTTAACAGACGTTGCCCATTATTAATTTTTCTCCAAATTATAATCTCAAGTAAAATACAAGACAATATGTTATAAAGCTTTAATAAGCTTCAATGAGTTATATCAGAAATCCCCCACTTACTTTGCCAGGACGGGTAGGCGAAGGAGAACTCGACAAAGGGTAAACTGATGGCGTGACATGTAGGGGTTCGGTAAAGCATCGAGGACGCTTCACTCCATCACCATCATTTGAGTCAGTCTGAAAAAACAGAAAAAAATAACTAAGCAGCCCAGGAACGTATATTAAGTTCAACCAATGCTCACCAAAGTTAAGTCTTCACATGAATGGGATATTTGTATAGCAGACTGTATTTTTCTATAAAAAAAATTGAAAAATTACATAAACGATACCAAAAAAATGAATTAATAGTGGGACAAAACCCTGCTTAGTATACCTTTCATGTGCTGCTTCCCTATTGACTATATCCATACCTTCTTCATGTTTTATTTGGCTTATCCTGGATGGCGTTCGCACAGGAAATGGCGACTAGAAAACAAAGGTTTTAAATTTCAAAATCACGTTAATAGTGTGGTAATTAAACATCAGCTATCCACTTACCGAAGGAGAACTCGATGGTGACAATCCTCCAACATTAAAACTGCTGGCACTAAAACGCCGCATGCGATTCTGGCTATCGAACAAAGGTTGTACATGGTGTGTCTCCTCTCTAGAATTAAATAAACTATTGACAGGCGATTCACAACTTATATACAGGAGTATACAACTCGAAACAATATAAGATTACCCGAAACCACTTCGCTCTTACATTACCTTTTCCTTTTACAAATTAAAAAAAAAAATGTTGCTTCCTTATAATCAAATAGCAAACCAAAGTAATAATAAAACTCAGCAAACATTGGCAATTTCCAAGTGGTATATTTTCCAAAAAATATTCACCAGCAATTCAAAAACGTGCTATGTTCATAGTCTAGGTCAATGTCCTTTCAAGGGCACTCAAACATTAGCAATCGCAGTCGTTGCTCATATAATTAAGGAGAACAGGTAGAACAGTATCGTTGTATACCAAATAAAATGTCGAATCGTGTAAAAGTGGTTTACATACCTGGTGATAATATTCAGCACATTTATCATCGGGGCGCTATTGGACCTTTTCAAGTTGCTGGTGCTTTTGTTGCTGAATGGCAAATCCACATCCATGCTGTAACCGTCCATGAAGGGCAGCAGTCAAAATATAAACTTTGAGAAATAAGAGTTTTATACAAACGCCAGGAAGATCCCGTTGCTTTTATGCCCGCGTGTATCCAAAATATTTTATCAACAGTCTAGTCATTTGCTAAGACGAATGAATGAGTGTTGTAGTGATACTGGCAATGGCAGACAAGGGATGTTCCACTCTTCTTACGTAACGTTCGTGTCATGGTACAGCAAAACCCAATAAATTAGCATGCTACAATAGCTGACGATACCCGAGAAAAGAAACCCAAAACAATGGCTGACAATTTTTAGTAAAATCAGGCGAAAATCGCGATAAAAGCCTGCCGAAAATGACAGTTCAGAAGTTTGGAATATAAAAAGAAATTATCGGAAAAGAGCCGAGTTTTTACAAGTGGTCGTTGAACGACTAGTGTCGCATTGCCGAGCATTTCAACTCACAAAGAGCGCTCTCTAAAAAATAAGCGGAAATGAAAACCTTTCTAAAGCGCTCCTGAAAACGCCTGTCTAAACAATCTGAATAAGTACGGAGTTCCCATCGCGCCTTTCAATTCTAAAAACAATAGTGAAAAATAAGTAAACATAATCATGATTAAAACTTTAATGTATATATACACTCAGATTTATAGTTGGAAAAACCTGGAAGTTTTGAAATCATGATTTTTTATTTTATTTTCAGAGATGCATTTAAAATTTAAAAAGTGATCATAATGATATACAGCATGTTGAGTGGACACTAGTTCCCTCTATAATTAAGTTGGTTATGAATAAGAACATAGTGAACTTTGCTTGCCCCTATGTCTATATGGCATATTGATGACTATATGGCCAAAAAATAGAATTAATTTGAAAATATAAACTATAAAATTAAGTACATTGTGTGCCTTTGATAGGGTCATCTGAAGTAATTTCCAAACGAATAATCTACCAGGTCAAGCAAGAAGAAATTAAGAAATACATTTATTTGCTAGATAGCATTGTCAAAGTAAAATTCGAATATCAGAAAGTATCTAAGTTGTTAATTGATTGTGTACGATGGAATTTTTCTTTTGTAATTAGGGAAGAATATGTTATATTGACACAGTCACCTTGAAAAACACGATATTTAAATTGATGGGAAAAGTTCAATAAAGAATATAAAGACTGGCAACTTCAGCCAAAATAACAAGCATCATCATAGGTATTCATTAATAGTTAAGGCTTCTTGAATCGATGCCGCCTTTGATAAATTAAATCATCTTCAGTCCCAATTAACCTCTCGTGTTTAATGAGCCTATATAGCACAATAATGATGGCATTTTGTTAAAACGTAATTCATCCAGGAGTTCTTTGGATGGTTTGGAAGGTGTGATGAATCCTTTCTTTCCTAAGTTGGGTTTAAATACGAATAAGAACAAATACGGCCGACAGCTTTCATCTGTTTTAATCTAGAAGTATACATGAGCGAACCATGAAATATATAAGTATCCTGCACGAGAATCATACGAGCCACTTTATAAAACAAATAATGAAATGCCATCGCTTTGAAATGCAAAGAGGAGAAACTTTGTCCATGAATTAATGCACTGGGATAGACCAATCCAATGTTTTTCAAATAATTTAAATCTTCATATTTCATATGCGGGTGGAGGAACATAATTCTCTTACAGAAGATAAAGCAAATATGGAATTATATTTGATACCACTTTAAAATATGGCTTTGCAGCGAATGCGTTGTGGAAGTTTTGTCGTTGTTCTTAACATGGCTGCATCCCACGCATAAAGTGTTGAATTTATATCTTTGTGTTTTTTTTTTAAAAAACTCCCAATAGTATACTATGTTCCTATTGGAGCTAGCTATGGATAAATATTGACATTGGTCTTTATAGAAACACAGCCACTTTAAAATATTTCTTCGTAAGCACGCTAGAAAACCCCTGTTCGGCTTTGATTAAACATGCGATCCTATTTTTATAATGGAATCTAGGCAAAACATCTATTACAGTTGCATGACAACATGAGATGAGTTGAAAGACGCCTTGAACATCAATGGGTAACGTTATAGCTAGTTGGTGAACCACAAGAAAACCAATTTCCAACCGCGCTCGCATTTTAATTTAATACCATGTTAAAGTAATTATAAAGTTTTTTTTCGCTAACAAAAAAATTAGCACATACACACACCCACACCAAAACAATATAAATAAAACTGAAACAATGTCGTTGCCTATAACATTTGTAAATAGTCACAATGGATAGGCAATGTGACCCGATACTTCAGCGACGTAATACTACACCAATGCACGTAAATGTGCAAAAGCTTTTAAAAAACGTGTCTAAACATAGATGATTGTCTTAAAGTAAATCTCTGCAGCGACAAATTCTACGAAAGCTATTGAAATTTAAACTCTTGTATAAAAGTTGTTATCGGAAACAACGTAATACGTACGTTCCCTGGAGATACATTTTGCAAGTTTAGGAAGGGAATCTTTATAAGTATTTTTTACCAGAGCGATTTGTTTTATACCCACCTAAAAGGTAGCAATAACACTATTAAAATAAATTCCCTATCAACAAAGATTTAAAAAGAGTATTTTGAGTGTTTTAGTACTCATAAAAAGGCTATCATTCTTATAGGTCTTTTTGGAATTTACTGCATGAAGTCAGAATAAACCAAAGATTCAGTGGAAATGATTTGCAAATTTCTTATTCCAGTTGCAACAAACTATAGAAACTCAAGATAGCTTCCCAAAAGATCATTTTTATATTTCGTGTTTATTTTAATTAGATTCATCATTGTTTTCACGTGCTGTTACAGAGATAAACGAAATGAACTTCGTGACAGATTTATATCACTGACACTTTATCTTAATTAAAAACAGAATTATTTATTCATTTTAAATGATGCTAAAACCTGTCGTTGTATATATACACACAGATTCAGGGCATATATTTATAACATCGTCGATTCGAAAAAATTAAGCTGGATGGGAACTTGCACGATGTAATAATGAAAAGGAAATAGGATTTTATTTTCACCATACTCAATAGTTAGGATAAAAAAACACCGATTTTCTGAGAAAAATAAAAATAATATTACAATACATTGTTTATAGCGCCTTTCTCCAAACTTAGCAGTAAAAATACGCTCCCAATTTCCCTTACACTAATTACGTCATTTCCTTAGTGATGTTTTCATTCTAATCATAATTCATTTTTCTTTTAATCATAATCTAGTATCAGAAATTACGCTATATCGATAAGAAAAAAAAGCATGCAATATCGTGAGATAAATATTTTTTGAGTTTTTCAAATAAATCCGTTTTCCAATATTTTATTAAGTTTCGAGCACTCGCAATTTTGGATTTGCCCTATATTATTTCATCATGAAAGCCAACTTCCAGCGAAATTTCATCGAAATGACCCCAAGCAGTTTGTTTTTTAAACTACTTATAATGAACGATTTTCGGAACGTATTTTAGAGATGGAAAAATAAATAAATAAATAAAAGTTGCACGTTTGTACATGAAATATAAACTAAAATAATATCGCATCGTGTATTTTTCAAAGTAAAACTATAAAAAATGCTGCCGATTTAAGGCAAATAAATTATTGGCGACATTGTGATTGGTGGAAATATAATTATGGAAGTACTATACATTAATAATTGCACTCCAGTGGCAAAATTCAGTTATTTACTCACCTTTCCAATGGTATTCAATAAATAGTCTATCATAATCATCCTGAATTCTGTCTGATATTAGAACAATTTTTTCTTATTTTGTTGTTTCGGTGTATATGACAAAGCATTTCTAATAATGGAAACAATAAGAAATAATACAAGAAATCCATCAGTTCATCATACAGTATATATTTATTTACATTGATATGTCGTCAAACAAAACTTTTTCACAATAGCGAACGTTTAATCCGCTGTTCATTCAAAGAAGGTGAACCTTTTCAGTTTGACGTCGACTTGCACCTTTATAAGATTCCTTTTAATGGATGCCCATTGTTATCGCAGCCACTAAATCCAACCACTAAACTCATCGTTTAATATTCAAATGATAATGTAACTGAAATCTATATTTCTAAAGAAACTCAGTTGAATATATCACAAAACAATTTTGACGAAAGAGGGAAAGAATTAACGAAACGATTGTTCACAATCAGAAATGGTTTGAATGTACATCAATTATGCAAATGAAACAAATATGTATATATATGGCATAACTCCAAATCCATGCAATTTCATATTTATGTATAGTTTTACACTAGTGACGATGCCAATGTAAAATCAGAAAAGATCATGGAAAAACACAACTCTTAAATTGAATTTCTAATCCTTTCTCACAATGACTTTTTTAGTTATTTATCACGTAAGTAACATCAGATGTAAAAAATGTAACCACTAGCTTTTGAAATATTTAACACTATTAATCCTTTTATTGTCTTACGACTCTCCCATCGTGTAACATGCTTCCAGAAGGACAAAAAATGGCATAATCAATTTGTCTGAACTATTAATCCAAATATTTGTCAACTCGACGGCATTACTCACCCATTTCTGAAAATGCCGGAAAAATCCATTGTTTTTTTTGGTTTGGTCATTTCTGGATTTGTTCAAGATTCTCGATTTTCATCCATCCAAATGCGTAAGCCATACATTTACTTATAATGAAATAAGATTATTAGTTTAAATTTTATATGGGAAAAACTACATTGTCTTTTTTAGGAGATACGTATGTTGGAGCAAGCCATGTCCCATTGTACAGAATCCCATTCTTCGCGCTCCACATAAGCCTATGCCATTTCAATACCATTAAAAATGAGTTTCAAAGCACGTTCCAACTGAAGTGTCATAGATTTTCCGTTATCAATGTCCCCATAGGAGCCTCTTCATAGAAAAAAGCATGGGCGTTTTTTTGTTTTCTTTTGGATTAGTAGCCATTTATCTGGTGTTTGCAGAAGGACGTTCGTTTCAACTTCGTTTGCTTTTCAGCACGTCCAATATATATCCCGAGGAATTCGAAAAAAGTTGGCTTACAATGAATCGAATTGGATGCCCAACAAAGATGAGTTCGGGTTACAAAAACGGGCATCTTTCGAACCTGCTTTAAACATTAAAATCTGCGAAGAACTACCCATATAATAGAAATAGAATTGAATGCGGTATAGTTGGAGCACATACTCCAATGAGAAACAATGAACAGTAATTCCCATTGCAATCAGTTCTTTTGTAGGGTTAGGAACCCATATAGTCTCATTCAGTGAGTAGCATACTAAAATTACAAAGCAAATGGAAAGTAAATAAGTTCAATGACTCGTCATGTTTCAGATCATATAGAATGTCGAAACAGCAGACGTGGTTTAATTGTCTAAATTTAATTTCTTGTGCACTCCCAATTGAAAAATCTCACATGGTCTAATGGAGGACAACAATGAAACTGATGGAATTAATAAGACATATTAATGAGACTAGTGAGACCAAATGAGACCTAATGAGACTAGTGCGACCAAATGAGACCTTCTAATGAGATTAGTGAGACCAAATGTGACCTTCTAATGAGATTAGTGAGGCCAAATGAGACCTTCTAATGTGATTAGTGTGACCAAATGAGACCTTCTAGTGAAACCAAACGAGCCTCCACTATCAATGGGATTTTATTCTATGAGATATATCTCTTAATAATAACATGCAATGACAACTATTATGAGAGCCCACAGGACAATGGGTATTGTATATATGAAATATTTTACTTAGGGCTGGTTTCAGGGTGACTGCCAATCAGTTTGGACCAGTGCACTCACGGTGCTAATCAGCCTAAACTGAGTTCTATCTGGACTCATCAGACCTGCTTCCGTCCAATGAAGAAGTAACAAGCAGAAGTCATTTCGAAAAATGTTTCATCTTCAGAACCAACAGTCCTATATTGCTTTCAAATGGGCTTGGCCGGTTTCAGGAAAGTACACTGTTCCCGGATGGGATGCAATATCTCCAGCACTGCATTGTTTTGTAATGGTTCCAGGAAAGCACGTCATCCTCGCGTGAATCTGGTGACCAAGTTCAGCCTTTCTCGTTTTCCCGAGTGAATTTTCTCGAGGTTTTCCTCGTTTCGCGATACTAAGCGGATGGGACAAGGAAACCGAGTCCCACCGATGACACGTACAAATCTCCAAGCCCTTCCGTTTGCATCCAGAGCAGGAAGGAGTCCCTGGGGATCCAGAGGTGTCGTTTCAGAGTTTCGTTTTTGATTAAATTTATCAGGAAAATCTCCACGGGCTTCATTCAGTGGTTGACGCTTCGTTTTGTCGCGACAGAATCTGCTGAAACTGGAATGAACTTAATTGATCGAAAAGAAAATGAACGGAATTGGAGTGGGCAGGAGCCGATATTCTGCATCTTTTTTTGAGAAAAAAAAGTGGTTTTAGGTTTACTGGAATGGGAATGCACTCGTCCATCATCCAATGTCTTCGATACTAATTACAAGAGAGATAAATGAAAACACAAGCTGCGTTAATTGTTTGCAAACAAGTGGGAGATTCCGTCCATGAAATTGAGGAGACGGAAGAGATGGTCAGCTACAAAATGGGGGCAAAACGGTGATCGATCAATCACTGCCAAATGCTGACCAGCCTTTAAAGAAGAACTAAAATTACGTTTTCAAGATAGAATGTATATGTATACGAGCATCAGATAAAGAACGTACTGTATATTCATTTCCATATATGCAAACAGTCCCTATGCACATTTTCTTTATGGTTATATCACCCAGCGTTTATAAATCTGGTGTGTATTTTATGGATTTCCACATGAATGGGGAAATCCCCTACGCTTTTATGGATATCCATTGGTTTTTTTAGGATGATGGCTGATGTTTCTTTTTATCACCAGTTTGCAATACATGCTATGCATGTTCTACATGTCATATCCAGTGAATTTTGAGAGGATATCCAAATGTACGAGCATCTTTCACAGATTTGTGTTCGATCGACACAGAGCACTTTCTTCGAGAGCCCTAAGGATAAAAACGAAATGCTCAACATGTTTGATTGAGTCCTACCTCGTGTACGCAATCCCCCTTAAGAGACTCGAAATTGCCTCACCTAATCTAACCTAACAACCGCCTATAATACCCTGGATGCACGCTAAATGACCAATCTTTGTGAAAAAAGGTGGAAAAAACAGGATGAGATCCCCTTGAGAGCTTTCTGTTTCTTTCGACGTTAATTTTTGTAAGAATTCAATTTACTTTACTTTGCGTGTCAACACTGCCTGCTTTCTAAAAGCCAATTCAGTAATCACTTTAAAAGAGTGACATGCATGCCCTCTCTTGAAAAAAAAATGTATGCCAAAAAACTGGTAGTCTATATATTGTAAATTAAGCGTATGGAGCAAGTACATGTAGACTGTATATGCACTTATGTTGATAAAATAGCATTATTTACTCCTAGCACATTTTCGAAAATTTTTATTTTCAGTGCCAACTTGTCAAAAACATTACAATTATACTGATGGCATCAGCGCACATCATATTTGATAGACATGGTGCAACATTAAATAGCATGACGGCTATTTATATGCAGTTTGCAGCAACATGGCGGCGTGTGGTTATGGAACTATTGTAAAAGAATCACAATGAAATGTTAACTATTTCAAATCTTAAAATTCAGGCAATAATATATTTTAAAATACATTTAGGGCTTAAGAAAAAGCATTTGAACCGTATTTAAGTCTTAATACTTTTCGACCGAAACACATTCATAAATTGTGTGTAATATTTACGACTCGTTCATGCATGCTTTGGATGCATTAGTGCTTCTGAAGTATTTTGTAGTGTAATTGCATATACTTGTAGTATAGGGTTTATACCCACATTGCCGATTATACATTTCGCCGAGTCCCATTATATCTCATTGCACAATAATTTGACGATAATTTATTATATTTTAGAATGTTATTTGAACCTAGATTTTGTCTAGCATGACCAAACCTAACTTAATCAAACTAAACTGTAGGCGAAGTGGATAACATGGTATGATATGGCTGAATTTTTTTAATTCAATGTAACATCTAAAGTGTCTAATCAATATTCAAAATTAAGCCAATATATCCATTTCGATTTTATAATGCATGAAATTATATTTAAAGGAATGTTTTATATGCTATCACAGATGTATGTTTCAATGTATGGTAATTTGCATCGAGGTCAATGACAAAGCTTATAGGATAATTTCCGCATCATTCTATTAAAACTTTCAGCGAGCAACTGTAACTATCTAAACAAACTGAAGTGAAGGAAGAGATGTCAAAATGCGTCAATGATTTGCCGAATATATAGCCTGAACAGATAGATTTCCCCGAGGAAAACCTCGGAAAATACATTTCTCGCTTCATTCAATGGGGTCCTAAGACGCATTCCTCCCCCTTTAAAACACAGCAGCCTGGCGTATATTTTGCAGGAATTGGATTAGCTCCTTAAAAACGTGACAAATTGGAGCGTCTTCGGGGATTTCCGACGGAATATAAGTGATAAGAGGAAAGCATGTGACTCCATGATGGATAGTTCAACAAGAAGGCTTGCTATACGTCAAATATTCCGGTAGTGATTTCTATTGCCTTTTCTTTTCCTATTCCGTTAGTCCAAATATTCCATCGAGGGATTTGCTCGCTAATAAGGACACCCACGTCACATATCCGCAAACACATCCATCTTCGCAGTAATGACCTCGGGTCATTCCATCGTTGGGAAAAAGGACATTGGCTACTTTGGTCAGCCGCGATGGCTATTAAGGTCTTTGTGCTTGGCCGTTCAACCCCCAAAGAGATTTACGAGGCAGACGAATTGAGTTTCTGGATGCATTTTTAGAAAGATGGAACAACGCCTTGTGCGATTCTTCAACGACGTCTTATTTATCAAATGTCTATTTTATCGTGTCCTTGTTTCAAACTTATTCAGATTTAATCCGGCATTAACCTGTCGTCAAAATAGGCTTTTTTAGCCAGTAACGATTTGTTGGAAGACTTTTTCTGCGACAGAATCTCTTTAAGCTTATGTTTTGAAATTTCAAAACGGATTTAAGCCCGCTATACGTCTTTCTTATATTTTATGAATTTAAAAGTTTTTCAGAAAATCACCTGAAAAACTTTTAAAAAAAAGCACAATTCATAAATCTTAACTAAGCCTGCTTATATTTTTTATCAGCATGACATCTGAACAAGTTGACTAAAAAAATAAACAACTTTATCAAACAACAAATTTAAATTTTTTTCTTATCACACTCTTAATTTCGCATCAATATTTACAATTAAGTGAACACTAACGAAAATACGATGCCTATTTTAAATCGTGGGAATATCATTTGTTTCCCTAAACAGTTCTGATAGGGTTTATCACTTGGCGAATAATAATTAATTGGTTATTGAATACAAATATTTTCTATTATCACCTACTAATATTTGCTGACGGTACTCCCAATGGAGCATGATGACGTCAGCGTTAATCAAATAACGAATTAATAGAGTTAATGAACAGGAACTCCATCAACAAGATATTAGAAATAAAGTATGAAAGCATGGCTCTGATAGGTTGACGGTATTGTGCACATCATGGATTTTTGGTATGACATGCATGTTCCATTATCGTTGGTGGTGTATGCATTTAGCCAATCATAGACCAGTGTCTCCAAACATTCAGTTTGTCTTTGAAGATATTTCCAAAGACATTCGGTGTTTTCAAAGGCAGTTATCATTAGGTCATAACAGTAAGCCCTGCTCTCCAAGCTTGGACTTCATCATCATTTTTCAGCTTGTCCAGCGATAGTTATCATCACTTTGAGGAGCAATTTTTTTTTTTTTTTTTTTTTGTGCTTTCTTTCACAATTCGCTGGCAAAATATTTATTCCAACAAAGGTCAGTTTATGGCAAAATCGATAGGGCCATTTAGAAGACGTAGAAACTACGCCGGTGAGGCTATTGGCTCATTGGATTACCGACAGGACATATTGGAAAGGACGTCTACATCCATCAATTCTTATTTCCAAACATCGCCTTTCATGTAACACGTCATCTTTTTTCATTTTTGGGAAAATCATGAAAAATGGTCCTATAATCTCAAGGGAAAACAAATGGACCATAAAACTCAATTAAATTAATTGCTCGTCCTTCTTCATAGTGAAAAAGGAAAGAGACATCGCCATTGACATTTACAACGTGTAATTATTACATGTAGTATTGTACATGGACTGTTGGACAGTGGCATCACAAATCCGACTCTCGTATAAAAAGTATAGTCTCAAATAGCTTAAAAATATCCATGGACAGCGAATAGTGTATTTTCTAGCACACAATCCATAAATTACTCCAACAAGTATAAGTCTAACGTTAGATGTGGTGGATAAAATGTCAAGCAATCTATTATTTATGAAGAAAATTACGAGGGTCATTTCTTAAAACAATACATTATACTTCTCCTATAGCTAGGGCAATGAACATGACACATGCTGAACATGTTTTATATAGGGCAAAGTCAATGAATCCCTGTAATCACACTGAAATACGCACCTACGATTCACCCTGTAAACACGTCTATGGTTAGATAATTACAGAAAATAAGGTGAAATGAAACGAAAGTCATTTGTAATGGTAAGTGCCCACTAATTGCTTACTGAATCGGATTAGTGTTCCTACAACACATATGTACACTTGCATGGTTAACCATCAGAAAAAAAAGACAACAAAGGGTTTGCAATAAACAGAGAAGGTCCAGAAGATGAAGAAACCAAAATCTATAATATATTGATATGGTTTTCCAACCAATGTGAAGAAAAAACTAATTGGAACACGTATTAAGAGCTTATTTCTCGTTAAAATGTTATACCAAAATACTTACAATATGTTGTAAATTGTTCAACCAGGAAAATGCTAACCTATGAACTTATGTGAACAGGCTATGACTAAGTCATACTTCAATTTAGATAATATCCCAGTTTATCTTAAAAAACATTTTTAAAAAATCAATTCCAATTTACAGTATTTTATTTAGTATCTTATTTGCTCCTATACGTATTAACAGATTTAGAATGTTAATTGTATTTAAAAAAAACTAAATGGAACTGCTAACCGGAATATAAATATATAACAATACAGACTTAATGAGCCGTTGCCAAAAACGCCATAAATAACAAATTATAAAATGGTGTTGAAAGTCATGGCCTGTTTATCAATAGACAGTTTTTTACCCGCAAATTACTATTAGGTATTTTTAAGGAAGGTTTACCACAGGTATAAAAGGCAGGTGAAATAAACAAAATTTATCAGAAAACAACCAACTTCACATCTAACAAGGTAAGAGACACAGCTCTGTATGCTACAAATGCTTCACTGGCATTTGAAGCAAATGCTTTTAATTTATACAAACTGAAACGTTTGTACAAAAACAATTTTCCTTTGTTAGAATTTACTCGAATTTGCTATATGAAGCTAAAATAGTTACCTAAAGTTTTATAGCCAAAAACTGAGCAATTCCTCTAAACAAATAAGAGTGTTTTCGCCCAGGATTTACTTTCAAAGTTTCAGCTTTCAATTTTCAAGCTTGTTCCTGTAGCCCAAATATACATAGTCATGTAGCCTATATTAAATATCATACCAACAATATTTGAAAAACTTTGTAAAAACAACATCTTGCACAGGTCACGAACATTTCCAATATATAGCAACATCTTGCTAAAAGTAATTTAAATTTTCTCACCATCACTTCTTTATTTCCAGATGAATTCGGCCATTTGCTTTTCACTGGTGGTAGCCATTACCATGGTGGTAGTTAGGGCACTGCCTGGAAGTTACGGAAGTGGAGGAGGTGGTTATGGTGGCGGCGGTGGTGGTGGCCACGGAGGTGGTGGTGGTGGTGGCTATGGCGGCAGCGGTGGTGGTGGTGGTTATGGCGGAGGCGGCGGCTACGGAGGAGGAAATGGACTGGTCAATTCTCATCAAAGCCAAAGTGTAAAAACCACAAATGATTTATTTTGCACTTATGTTGTCAAACCTAATATGCGATTTTGTTAACGAGTTAATACTGTGTTGCTTTCCTATACACAGGGATACGACAATTACGACTTTGGACACGACGTGGCTTCTCCCCATTATGGCAACTATCATGGCAGACAAGAAACTGGCCATGGCAACGCAGTGTCTGGGTCTTACTATCTGCGGGAGGCTGATGGCAGTCTGCGAAGGGTCGACTATACGGCCACTCACCCAGGGGGCTTCCAGGCCACAGTCACAGACAAGCATGGAACCAAACACTACGGAAACACCGGATATGGCAGTGGTGGCGGAGGTGGGGGTGGACATGGTGGTGGTGGCTATGGGGGTGGTGGTAGCGGAGGTGGAGGTCACGGGGGGTATTAATTTTGTAATGCCAGTTATGTGGATTTTGAAATTATTCTATGCAAAAACTCTAAATACTGATACAGCCATATATGAAACCACCATACCGTATGCAATAGCCACCAACTATGTGAACACATTTATTTAGCTTCCTATTACCTGATTAACCTATTTATTTTGTTTACGTGTCAAGTTTTATTGCGTTGTATTCTACGGTGTTATTTTGATGGGAAAATAAAAGTTTTATAAAATACTTGCGCCTAATTTTAATCCATTTCGTAACGTGTAATTGAATTGGGATTTATGATTACAATTTAAGTGCATGCAAGTACACTTTAGTGCAACAATATCGACTCACCTGCATGAATCAAGTAAACATGTGTTTTTTTCTCAGCAAACAAATGTCCGATTTAAAATCGGAAGAATGTGTTTTGTAGACAATTTATTCCTGTTTATAATTCGCCTAGTGTGAAAAGAATTTCTGCTGAATTTCTCTGGAG
>JAQGAE010001290.1:0-24299 GCA_034696685.1 Julus scandinavius
TCCATGTACATTATCGGTCTGTCCAAATGTTCTAATGATTGTAGAATTTCGTTTCATTTGTAAAACGTGCATTTTTTTTCTTTTTTTTTTGTACAAAAGATCCAAAAATGTATGCCTCATGAACGCTTCATGTCTTATGAACCCTTAGCATGACATTTCCAACATAGCCTAACCCTTTTACTAGGAAATTGGCCATCTTTGCTGCTAAAAGCATGGCAGCAAAAGTTCCAAAAACCACTTCCTTTTTACATCATGTCCATGTGAACCTTAATCGGGTTAAGTACCCTCTGTTGGCGTATCAACCCTCCTTAACATGGTATGATTTCCAATATGGCCGCGCCCTTTTCTTAGAAAATTGACAATTTTGTTCGTGGATTGCAGCACGCAGCATTATCCTGGAATAAAAGGGCGCGGCCATGTTTGAAATGTAATGTATGCCCACTTATTAAACAACATCAGCTAGTTTTTCCCATTGCACGCATGTTTAACTTAGGATAATCTTGGCTGAGTACGTCGTAATTAATCAACAGTGGTCGCTGTGGGTAGTCTTGGACCTCCATCGACTTTTCTGCCATTTTGAAAAAAAAGGGTTTTTTACTCGCCCACCCTTTGTGCTTTTGTCTCTTCCTGGACACTAGGCGAAAAAAAATGCCCCGCGATCGATCACATGATCAAGTACTCGAACCTGTTCGACCTCAGTGGTGAGAAGTCAATGAATCTTTTCACACTGGTGGAGCCCATTAATTAATTGGCAACCAAAACCACCGCACGGGGGCGTGTGTAAGGCACTGGGTTATCTTACCGGTGGGCGTTTTGGCGTGGGTGCCTCCCCCTCTCCTGCAGCACCCACCCAGCTCTGATTTGTATACATTTGTAATGGCGTGTGGCTTGGCATTGAGTTAGCACTTAGTTTTGGGGCGTCTTTTTCCAGGAATGTTGTTTTCAATTTGAAATGCATATGCATGTATACAGTGGGCACCTCATTGGCGGCCATTTTCTCGGCGTCTGCGTGTCCATCACATTGACCCCGGGTGCATTCCTTACAAGGCAACTCGGTGCATTCGTCTCGCTGGCATTTTACGTAATATGAACGTAAATTTCTAAAATTAAAAAAGTACCTAGTATTTAATCTATTACGATTAATAGAAAATAACTAAAGTGACTTTCGATATTTTATAGCTTCGTTAATGCGTTTCTAAAGTACATAAGGATACCAATAATGTGTTTCGTAGAATATCATTAAATTTAAAAATAGACCTAAGGACATATAGAATTGATGAACTTCCATTAGTTTCAAGGTTTTCATTTTTGTTTTATGGGTGTTGATACGTGTATGAGAACGCGTGAGGCATTACGATGTCGTCATTTTGCCAATAGAATTTTACGATACGTGGTTTACATAAAAATGTGTAGATATTCTGCCCCTATTCCAATCTGGATATAAAAAACAAACACATTTTTATTTTTGGAAATTTTCAGACTTTAACATGCATGGTTATAAATCAAATATGTTATGATGGGGTATTTGATATTTGCGTGTTCATGGTTTGTTTCATTGCACTTTAATATCTGTTTTATAAAGGGTATATCTTCCGAAATCGTTATGGGTATACAGATTTTTTTATTATATGGCCAACCTTCGCTATAATTACATGTATGTGGCGAAAGAACCATTGGTATAAACTATGAGAGACTTTTCCCACGCATAGACACGTACTTTTAAAAAACTGTTTCCTACATGTCTTTATAGTTTCATCCTCGAAAGAGTTAACATTAATCAATTCGATGCGATGCGGGGTTGCTATGGTTGTTGGCTATAAAATGTATTCCAGATGGACAAATTAATAAAATTGGAGCATTGAAATGTCGTGTGGAGTTATCGACTGTAGGCACGTCAATAAGCCACTTGTGCACGATTTCAACTGCAAGTCTGAAACATTTGCAACCAAACATTTCGTTTCAAATTCAACGCCCTTGGTAATTGTTTTTATTTGCCAGCTGTGTATTCTCACTTTACCCTGTTGCTGGTTCCATACCAATTTTATTCCAAGTCTGGTGGACTTGGGTTTGAAACCCGGGTCTGACACCTTGTCTGAATTAATGCCGATAGTAGACTCTCACGTTTATGAGTCTGATATTGGGAAAGCTAGAGGTTCGTATCACCTGACGAGTTAATTAACAGTTGGCGAAATGGCATTTCCATCAGCTGTAAAATACACCCTTTACTCTCGTAAAATCATAAAATGCTTTTATCAGAGAGCAATAAAAAATTCATCTTAAGCCCGCGCTTGAGATTCTATAGCTTCACCCACACGGTTATAACTGGTATAAATTACACCTGTAAATTACCAAAGTCTGAAGATATAACCCTAGATCTAAATACAAAACGTCCCTCCCATTTAGATCATTTTGTGTGGATGTTTTACAAAACTATAACCCAAATTACCACACATTCACTCGATTGTTTGGTGGAGTTTACTTATGTTAATGTGATGGTTTATTCCCATCCATTAACCCAATTTGTCCACATTCCATGATTAAAATATATAACATTGTCTGATTCCATTTCAGGGCCTGTACTAGGTTGGGACCTAACCCATCCGAAATGTGCCCATATTCTGTTAACTTTTTTTTTACCTGGCTATATATGGTAAGATACGGACCCTAAATATACAGTTGTACAATTCAGGGTAATTATATGCCATGGGATGTCATTCTGAGAATAGTTTACAAACACATTCCCCAACTCTGCATGATGGAAATAACGTAACTGCGTATATTTGTGAATGTGTTGCACACATGTACTGACTATAGGATCATGTTTAGTTTGACTAGTCGTCCCTGAAGTATCATCTAATGACCTCTTCTTCGGAGATGGGGTTGATAACCCGTGCCAGATCCGCAATCAGATCAATATCCTGAGTTGGGCCTTTAAGGAACTAACCCGTGTCACCAACATATATATAGTGCATTCTGGGATCGGTTTTCGTGCACTAATTACATTCTGCCTATACACAAATACACATCATCTTGTATACGAGCAGGTCGTATATATATATATGTGTCGTAATAGGATATACGTACTGCGTAAAATGCATTATGCCTCTCGCAACAAAACTTAATTTTGTATTTATAAGAGACGCCATATTAGATTAACCGGGTTATATTGGGAAATTAAGACCCTCTGGTAATGAAAAAAAAAGTGGGAAAATGAACGGGCCTGTTTTTGAACACACCCATGCTCCAAGTGCCACACCTCAGTCTTTTATTTTCGATGCACATGATGGGGAACTATATAACAGTGTTAAGGGATGAGGGGATTATTATTGACCGAAATTTGGCAGTGTATCAGAAGCCAGCTTGTATATTTCCGCGTACTGAAAATATCTTAATGCGCAAGAATACAGGCGCTACTTCGTTTGATTAAACTAGTATTTAGCTAATGAATAAAATCATCTCCACCTCTTTTACACGAAATTAATGTCGTTTGTCAAATCTGATAAATTAATTGCTACGTGAACAAAACAAAAAAAAATGTAAAAAAAGTAGTATTAATATCGTCGTGGAAGGTAGGGCCACATGGCGTGCAATTTATATTAATTTATGGAGACACCGGGATATCCTGGTTAGCACTTTTTGGCACATATCGCGCTTTAATTAAGCCGAGTGCTGGATGGAAATTAGGCCCGGGGAAATTACAGATTAAAAATCTTGCGTAACGTGAATGTAGGCCACTGGACTCTTCCAGAGGGCGCCACAGATTCGGTAGCACTTGCTTAACGTTGTATAAAGGGGAGCGCCGTAATTAAGATCGTCGTAATGATAGATCTTCAATAGTGTGGAATATTAAAATAGTCATCAATTTATCGCCGGTTATAACGAATTTCGCTATAGTCTGACAATTGCAATTCCGCTATTGACGTTGTATACAGGGTGGCAAGTAAATAGTTGTTTTGTTCGTACGTTTGTTGCCTAGATTTGTGCAAAATTGGATTTCCTTTGATTACAAAACAAAAAAGTTAGGAATTTATGAAAAAGGTTCCCTGACCTGTATAGTCTGACATTTGCCAATTCACTATTGACTCTGTACAGCTTAACGTATAGATCCCGTGCCATGTGGTTTATTTCAAGTCTTGTTTACTTGATATTTAAATATGAATGTATGCATTTTAATAACTTTCAGCTGAATAATCCCACATAGTTATTACATACATTGGCGATTTTTTAAAATTGCAGGACACGTCTTAATATATACTGTAAGAATTTTGCTTGGTTTGGAGATCTGGTTATGCAAAAATCGTTATAACCGATGATACTGCAAAACTAATTTTGTATCTCAGCATATGTATGTCTAATGTATTTAAAGTAGCAATTTTCCTGTCACTTGCATTTCGTTATATGCGGCCTCTTATGCTGACTTTAATAAAATAGTGTAGCAGAATAATTCCTAACTTTCGAAGGTCCTACATAATTGCGAGTGGCTTACAAACAAGTATGGGAATTTTTCGAGCGAAACTTATTGTTATGGCTTTTTAAGCTTGTGTGGATCCGATACTCAAAGTGTCGTAGTGCTAGCATTTAATCTGCAATTAAAGATTAAACCCAGTTTTCGCCCAACAAGCTCCAGTAATTTCTTCCAATTATTTGTTTTAATTTGCTCGTTACGTGATAATTGCCTTCAGTTTCCAACGCTTAAATTTGGACATGCGTTTTATTTCAAAGTTATACACAGTTATCGTTGTGGAGACTATCACAAATGCACTTTTGTTTCGTGTTAAACATTTCATTTTAGGCAACGAACGAGTCAAATCAACATTTAAATAAGACATTTCTGCTCATTTTTTTTTTCTTCTTCAAATTTTGTATAAGTGACTTTTGAGCGTAGGTCGAACCACGCCCAATTGATTAAGTCTTTTATATCGGCCATGGACCACATGTTGGGTGCGAAAGACGGCGTCAACATTTAACCTTATTATCGAAATTGTTTGAAAAAAATCCAATTTGAAGCTATCTGAAATTATTCGACAAGCAATTCGGTTCAATTAACAAGTTTCTAGTTAATCTGATGCTTAACATTGGTTTCAGGCTGATAAACCACTTTTCTGACAATTTAAATTGGAGCATTGGTAATGGGTGAGCTACAGGGTGAAGCCAAAAGATTTGGTGACTATTCTGTAACAAGGTTTGTTATCAGGACTAATTTAGAAGCAAAATACGTTGTCACGTGGTGTTGTTTGGAATCAACACCGAGGACACGAGAAACCAATGAGAAAAATACTTCAAATTAAAACAGTTTGAGATTTGCTGCCAACTGTTGATATTAAATAGCATGGTTACCAAGTAATCTTGTGACGTCAGTATTTATTTAGTGTCATTATCATAAACAAAGTGTCTTTTTCAGCTGTCTTCCATAGCATTATCCGGGTCACTATTTGCCGGAAAGTAGGCTATTATCGATAGTGATTCAGGTCTAGGCCTATCATAAACCCTGTCTTTAAAAAAATGTGGTAAATTCAGTTTGTTTGAGGCCTACTTATGTTAATATATGGGTCGTCCGTGTTGATTTGCATGAATTTCATTGAAATTTCATCAGCAATTGGATCTTATTAATAATGACTGAGTTTAAATTAAGCGAATGCCTCGTTACGTACTTAATTAATGTACATAGTACGTGATATATACTTTTCTCTGGACTGACATCCAATTTATGACTGGAAAAACGCTACTTCCTCTTCTACGTTTAAGGCACTTCCGGGCAATGTTTTCTCAATTGCGATTTTCGTCTGTTTATTTTAATTGTCGATTAACATTTTGGATTATTATTCTGGCTCTGCGTGATACTTCGCTGAAACATAAATTAATGTTGGTCGTAAGCCAAACTTTTAATCGATTTTGCAAATGCAATTAGAAGTCCAGGTGAAGGCTTTTAAAGCACTGTTGCCGATGGCAACGACCATTTTTTTCTGGGCACTTTCTTGGCGAATGCTCACAAAAATCCTCAAGATATGGATTTACTTATTTATTAGGGAATTACTAGTGAAATTCATGTTAAGAATACTTAAGCCTTAAGACGGTCGTAATATTTTCCGTACCCTCCAATAATGTACTCTGCCTCCAACTATTGACATGCTTACGAAATATAAATAACCTTAATTCTGTTCAGTACCCCCTGGTGGTACTCTAGTGCAGTATGAAGACAAATGAATATTTTCTCTACCAGGGGCGTGCTAAACCGGAAGCTCGCTTGAAGTGGATATCCGCAGAGGGACACCTTATTGCCCATCCAACGCGCATGAGGTGTCATTCTGTGTTTTGTTAACTCGGTTAGAAACTTGACTGGAAATTGAGGTGGGGGATAAACGCTTTTTTTGCTATCTTTCGTAATTATTTACTTTTTTTTTTACATCGCCAACAAACATCTGTTCAATACTTGTACCTAGTTCTAGGAAAAAATGTAGACTATCCTAACTTATCCTTGTTGATTTAGAATTTGGTTTATTGCTTCCAAACAACGGCCTTACAACATGGATGGAGATCTGAAATTTTGAGGATTGGCCAACCTTTCACTTTTATGATTTACAAACAAAGATTTAGATCGACTGATTCACGACTGTTTCTGCTGTTTTCTATACAACATAAACAACATTCGTGAGATTTATGCAAAAATTTCCCGCTTGAGCGATACTGGAAGAAAACGTTTTATATGGAAATTCAATATTTCAAAGACTGTTTATAATCGGTACCTTTTCTCACCTTGAAATAACCCACCACCTGTTGACCTAGTGGCTACGAATTTGGCAAAACATTTTGATAATGACCCATATTTATGCATAAAACACGCTTTGCATTGCATGGAACCCACCGTGTGGTATTTTGCCTAGTTTCTCACGAGTTGCACCAAACACATCATCGTGTGAATTGAATGCAGGGTGCTAATCGCCGGTTACGTTAATCAGGGTTGGGTATATACCCCCCGTCATCCATCATTTTAAAAAAAAAATATTTCTCATCATACGATTTACATTGAAAGTGAGCTCCCACAGTAAGCGATCACGTGTTATTGAATCTGAAAAGCGTTTTAATTTTCATATATTTCTGGGTGCACTTTGATACCGGCATTAATTTGATATGAAAAGTGAGGTACAAGGCCACACGTAGGCCTTGTATACGAATACTACGAAATCTACAGTATGAAATGGGTCATATTGACATAGCGCACTCGAGTTTAGCAGTGTCTCACGTATTTTGGACCTGTCAGGCAGGTGCTTTTAATCGACCTGACAATCTGTGCTCCATTTGTTATGATATCGTGTTTGATATGTTAATTCTCACATACCGATTCAATGGATTATTTGACAGTTGTTCAAAATGCAGTTTTTATGTGTTTACAAAAAAAACCCACCTATTGGTGGAGTTCTGGAAATAAGCTCATGTGGTTTCTACAAACGGTGAAATTGTGACTCCATCAATTGATGTCTTCAGGAAATCCATATGAAATAACGGCTCCTGCAGGCAGCCATCTTGGAGTGCTTAATAAGCATTGTTTTCAACCGACGTTTTGTGAATTCAATCCTATTTGAATGTTTCGCAACTGGGATCATTTTAAGGAAGCGGAAGCGTTATTTGGTTAAGTTATTTTCATTGCTCTTACGATGGGTTATAAAGACGTTATTTAAAAATAATCGGTGGTTGTGGCAGGTTTTATTGAGTTGTAGCAATTGAAGCTTACTCAATTAAGCCTGTTTTAACTTTTAAAGTTAGAAACCTGGTAACAAGAAAAAAATTGCTGGAACCTGATGTAATGCTTTGAGAAATTGACAGAAAAAAGAAAGTTGTTGAATAGAAATATTTAATTCTATTGGGTATTCCAATGATTGCCAACTGAAATTATTGCCGTGTGATATTTCAACTTCTATCTATAATCGAAGGGTGGTGCAACGAGATCTGTACGTCTTGTTTCCCATATCATCTCGTCTGACCTTTCAAAGGTTTTTCCATTTTATATTTCAAGATGGAAAAAAAAAATAGTTGAATGACACTGAACACCTAAGCTAAGGAATTTGTTTGTTGTGTATTTTGTAGCGAGGGTGGTCGTATGAAACAAGGGTGAGGGTGAAGTAGGAACACGCTGGCAAAAGGTCAGGGATGGGCCATTGAAAACGTAGCTTATGGGCTTTCTTTTTTCAAAGAGCAAAATCTCTTGAAAATTGCGCTTCGTGGCTCTATTGTCACTGCCTTACTATGCATGGCCTTTCATGTTTTTAAAAGGTAAATAAACGCCGATTACTTCTAGAGAATCATAGCTGAAATGCAAGGTCAGCAATACCGAATTCCAATGCATCGTGCATTGAGTGAAATGCTGTTGGTCGAAACAGTTGTACAATTGAAGGGCTTATCGCAACAATGTAATAAGCCACACTTTTTCCAAAAATGACATTTTTACATTAAACTATTCTCCAATACTATTTCTAGCTATTTGGTTGAGTCAGTTTTTTTTACTAAAAACGTGACAAGCCACAAGCAAAGATGGCGTGTAATAATGACAACATGTTGCATCACGAGCGAAAACTTTGATTTTAGGGATATATTAGGTGAGAATAATGACATAGTTTAAGTGAATTTGAAAATGATACAGACCAGGATGTGGATTACCACAAAGATTAAGACTAATCGTCTCATTCAAACTCAGCAAGTTACGAATAAAATAATTTGTGGCTTATTTCGTTCTTGCAGTTTCAGTTTACCAAAAATCCTACAGGCAAAAATTATCATTACAAATTATACAAGATTTTTAACATATAAGCTGCAACTATGCAATACTCTACTGATAAGCTTCTATCCCGTTTCTATGTTGAGCAAGATCCATTCGAAAATATAGTGTCTTAGTCATGTGCAGCTAATTTTATTATTAAATGTGGCTTATCATAATCTTGCCAGAAAAGTTTATGATCATGTCGACATCATAATATAGTGCACAAATTTTTAAAAAAATATTATTAAACATTAAAATTACATAATTTTGCAGTATTTGTGCATTGTACTTTATTTTTTTTTACAATTTGGTTCTATCTATAAAAAACATTTGACAAATTATTTTTGGGCAAAATAATGATAAGCCACAAAAATCTTGGTTTTGTAATAATAAAAAATTGTAATAAATATTCCTTAGGATTAAATTGACTTTTGATTATTAGAAGGGGTGTCTATTTTGTTTAAAGATTAAGGTTACATAAGCAATTGTTAATTGGATCGTCCATTAGAATTATGCAATTTTTTAAAACTTAGAAATCGCTCTTCTAAACAATTTGAAAACGATTTTATAATAATTTAGTATTTTTCTACAATTTGATTTTAACCCAGTTGTAACCTAACCTAACTAATGTCAAATGCGTCGGCGAAATGGATTGTCGGCAAAGTGGGTCAAATCAGTACAATGCTTACATGTCACAACGAAGATTAGTTTGCATTTCTCGCAGTTTAAGCGAGTAACAAAAATAAGGTGTAGAGAAGATGCCTTATGTTGAGGCTTGATCTTAACATTATTGACATGAAATCCAGGAGCAAAAGATTAAGTGGATATTGGTGCATATATATATAGCCTTTATAGGAAATGCGAGGTAGAGTAGAACTACTTGTTGAGTTTATTAGAAATTGGCTTTAGCCAAGCTAATTAAAAACTAGGAGCTGCTCTTCAATCTAATGACTTACTAATGACGTTTTGGGATTTTTTTTTTCTCAGGAAATTTCTGAAGCCTTTCTTGTCAGTCGAATTTGCACTAGTCGATGCATGTTTTTTTTTCTACTCAATTAACCAAAGCTCCGTTTATTCGTCGCGAGGCTGTGTTTCCAATTAAAACTTTCTAATTGAATTGGATCCTAATTTGAGACTGACTTTTGTTAATTAGCGACCAATTAAGAAATATGAGCAAAAAATCATGTTTCCATGGAATTTTGACGTAAGCTGGTTTTGGCTTAATCAGTTGCTAAGATTAAAGTTGTAATATTTTGTCTTCCTGGATAGTGATTATAGAATTTCTTTTTTACTTTTCGTCGATGGGATTTTAGACAATTTTTGATATCGTCAGCCTCGAATAAAGTAACTCTCCAGCTGAACATTTCAATGTCCTTTTTAATTCTTTTGTTTTTGGAGATTACGAGATTGATGCATGACTTGATACATTTGACCCCAATCACGGGAGGCCTATAATTACTAGTGGTTAACACCAGGCACGAAAAATCCCAATGTCAAGTGCGTAAGTGCTACTTATTGAATGCTGTGTCAGATTTGATAATCTGCTGCAAAGGCTGCCATGAAGAAGGTTCAGTTTCGCAACTGCCAATTGGCACCTTGGTGAAAAATACTTTTTTAACAATTAATTGAGATGTTCGGTAATAGCCGTGTAGGCCATAAATCGGTTAATCGACTTATAATTAATGGCTTTCAATGAACACTTAGTATTTAATGGCGTAAATAAGGGCTGTTAAAGTTTTATTCAAATGATGTCGATGACCATTGTAAATGGACATTACCCAATGGATAAGCATGCTATAAGGGGCCATTCAAAAAGAACGTTCTGAAGAGGGGGTAAGGCTAGGGGGTCTGCTGGCATGTGGACATGGGTGGGAAGAGGGGGTAAGCCATTATATTTTGGACGTCTGCTAATGATGATGTTTTTCAGTTTTTTGGATTTTCTATTCGAGTTTTAAAGGCCAGTGAAAGGGGAATTAGACACCGGAAGAAATATGTCCCCAGTTCCAAAATGTACGTGAGTTAGGGGTAGGGGGGGTCAGTTTTGCAGGAATTTTGAGGACGTCCTTTTTGAATGGCCCCTAAAGGGTTCATCAAAAGTAAGTTATCCTAATATGCATTATATTTTTTAATATGATGTTTGTTTTAAGTAAAATCATTATAGGTGTAGGTAATTTTGGTGTACTTGGTCACTTTATTCCCTAAAAAGAGAGCTGAACTTAAGGTGAACTTGAAAAAAGTTTGCTAGTCACTGTTTGCAAATCCTTTATTTGATTGTAGAAAAGGTTACGGTTACGTGAAGAAACTCAGTTAGCAAGAATGTTTATTTAATGATTGAATAGTGAATCATTCGTTTAATCTAAAATACCTGTCAAATTGGACTGAAATAAACATCCTGCTAATAAAATAATAAAACTTAAGCAAACCTTACGCTTTTACGAGCTATACTATACATGAACGTAAATGTTCGTCATGTGGGTTGCATCAATCTATGATTAATGTAATCGACGATTGCAAATCATATAAAAGACTGGTTACAGCCTGCTTTAATCGTTAATTACTTGACTCCATGTGTTTGTGCAACCCGTCATTGATATGTCATTGCATTCCATTTTAGGGTTTGTGTATTGAGTTGGTGAGGGACAACTTCCTTATGTTAAGTCCCACGTACTTGTACATTAGTTAGTGGTTCATGATCAAACATAAATTGCTAGTTTATATCCTAGTCTTACCAGTTTTATTGCGACATTACGCGCTTAATTCGTTTACGTGCGCAGAAAAAAATACCGAATTATTTTCCATGTTTTTTTAAGTGAATACAAAATAAAAAAGGATTTTATTTCACTGACATGAACATAAGGGTTTCACGAATGAATTCGACATATAGGAAGTTGACCTCACCAACTTTTTTTTTTTTTTCTGCACCTAAAACAAAACTAGTTTAACGAGCACTGTACACCATCTACATGTATGGCGCCAGAATCAGTATACCAATAATTAAGTGCAAGAGGTTGTTCATGTATACGTTGAAATTGTCAAACTACAGTCGAACCTCGATTTACGAACTTAATCCGTTCCATGACCCTGTTCGTAATTCGAATCAATTTTTCCCATTGCAATCAATGTAAATCCAAATAATGCGTCTCTTGTCCAAATTTTGCTATTTATTTTATTTTTTTTGAACATGGTATGGTTCTATATGTGGAAATAATACAGTATTATGGGTTTTGTCCCGTTCGTAAATCGAAACAACATGTGGTGTTCGTAAATGGAATTGTTCGTAAAAAGAGGCGCTCGTAAATCGAGGTTCCACTGTATTTTGCACAATAATGATTTGCTTCGAATGTCAAAATTAATAATTTTAACTTGTTCATTTTCGAACAATAGGTTATAATGATGGAAATTATTACAAGAGTATCAGTTAGGATAAGTCGTGTTACCTATAATCATATATACCATCCATCGTTTAACCTGTATAATTTACTGTCAATTTATACAGTACAGGTCGTTATAGCGTTCAGTGAAGCCTTATTATTAAGTGCAAGTTAAACGACGTCATTTATGAACGGCCCCTAAGGACACGAGTCGTCCTTTAGACCTTTGGCGTTCGTAATTAATGGTTTTATAATGCCTATTTTTATAGTCATGTTAATTAAATGGCTCATTCGTCTTCTTAATCTTCTTATTAATCGTAATGACTTCGTACTTAGAGAAATGCGATTCTCGATAAGTTCAAAGGTTATTTTTTGCGATGTTTAAAGCACCCTCACTACCTCCCTCGATTATTCCTGATAAACCCGTCATAAATGAATTCAATACTTTTGACTGAATTAATTTGTTGAGATTTTTTTTTTAAATGAGGGTGGTGAGTGGCGCCCTCTTGTGCCCTTATCTGACGTAGGCCATCTTTTAGGATTAACAAATATGACAAAATGAGGGGATGCTATCGGGTAGTAAGGCTGCATAATCTCGTTTGGCAACAACTGACCACTCCACCCTATGACAGACAGACAGACTGGACATGGCGTCCCTTAAAAAAACCACCTGAGTGGTACAGTGTCCAGCAGGGTCTGAATTTCACGAAAAGGTAGCGGTTCACCTCGCTCCCTCCCTTTCTTTGCATTTGTTTAAAAAAAAAATACCCAATTAATTGTTATACTAGAACATCACCCCCACACTTGTTATTGTCCTTGGCCATTTAATTGTCACATTTTGAAAATCGAGGGTTAACAAGATGCATGATTTCGCCAGGATTTATGGCTACTGTCTGACTGTCTGTCTGCTCTGGGGGAAATTGTTTTTTGTCAACGTTGTTGACTCCGAACAACCCTGAAGGGGGCGCTTTCAGTGTGAACTCGCGAATTGGCACCTCTTGCTGGCACCTTCACTTGAGAGGCTAGTAGTAGCTCGAGCCGGAAACGCTGATTTCGGCGGATGTGAATGTGCGCACGCGCGAGGGAGCAACAGAGGAACGTGATGCAATATATAACAGTCGTTTACAATATTAAGTAAAAACTGAATTTTAATCAGTTTTAATTATAATGTGATTTCTGGATAATCAGCATTGGGAAATTCACAGTGATTCTAGTTATTTTATCTTCTATATCAAACAATAAGTTTTTGATTATCTATCTTTAGTGCCTCCTCATATGTGATAACTGTAGTTTTTACCAACAAAGTTGAACTAGTGTATATATATATATTTATTGTTTCAAATGTAGCTATTACTATTTTCACGATGGCGGAAATAGCTGCGGCTTGTTCTTCAAATATGAAATTAATATGAAATTTATTTGCCAAAGTCCCATTAAACCCCACGAGAGAATTAAATGGTAAAATAGTTGCTACAAAATGAAAAGGTGAATTGCTGCTGGTTTTTGCCTCTTTCTATGAGCTATTAATGTGTATAAAAACTGTGGTTGAGTTTGTTTTCCTGCCGAAGTAAAATAGGAAAAAAAAGAAGCGAAAAACGCCCATAGGGAATTATTACGTGATGTTATTTTATTAACTCTGTAAACGAATTTAGGAAGTTTCGTGCTGAGGTCAAGGTACTCTAACATCAACGAAAAAATTACATTAACTTTCCCCCCTCTTATTTACTAAATTAAAACGTATCGACACGTGTACTGTGTATTTCTATTGTGTTGTGGTGCTGCCACCTGGAGAACTTCTCATAGGGTCTATTAAGCCATATGTAAAAACATCTAAAACTTATTCATATTGCGCCACCTAAAGCTAAGGATGTATTGAACAAACTTGCTTAATTGTAATTGAGTTATGCTCCAAAGAAATGGTATTGCAGTACTAAATAATTGAATGCCCTTCTCACTGTGGCACAGCTCATGTGTATTGTTGAATTAATCATCTTAATAATTTATAGTGTAAATTGTAATTTTTGATAAGTGGGACATGAATAGAAAAGGTATCGGAAAAATTGTGGCTATTTTCTCATGAAATATAACAATTATTAACATCAATTTAATGGAATAATGACATTTATTTCTACTTTAACTTGTATTAATCGTAAGAATGTTTGACTATTAAGTCATTTACACAATGCTGATATGTTGAATATAGTGAACTTCTCGTGGTTACTAATTGATTGAACTTTTGTTTTTTAGTTGGAGGTATGCAGCGCTCTAAACCGTCTCAAGTGAAAAAGGTCCTACCCCCGATTGTACCTGAAATGAACACTAATCGCAACTCCAATCCTAATTACACTGCCAATAACACGAACGGACGCAATAATTCTTCCTTGGACGACAACTATCCTCCGCCTCAGTCGCCCATGAGTCTCAATCACAATAACGGCCGAGGTAAGTCAAAACTTTATCGATTTATTATCATTAATTACATCGAAATCAACGATCCTTTTGTGACACCGTGTAGATTCGCATAGCGCACATGCTTGCCACGTGGCGCCATCTGTGCTCATTATTTCGCAACTCGTTTTGACCCACTTCATTTTATACCTATATAAGCATTACAGACGTTTTTAATGCCATGACCTGCGATTATATATAGTTTAACTTCGATAATAATTAATTTTATCAATTTCAAATTTTTGGAAAAATACCCTAGTTTATCATCGAATTAGTTCAATCATTATTAATTTATCAAAACCATATTTATATAAGTTAATTTTAAACGAATATGAAACGTTATAAATACGTAAATAACTTTTAAATAATTTCCGTAAGGGAAAGTATTACGAATATTCTCTCAACTACAGAGTAGTTTTATAAATAAATTATATCCTCAAATGCCTAAGGCACTGCAGATGATTTTAATTTCAATTTTTCGTTTCTCCAAGTACTTACATTTTTTCAAAAATCATGTTTTTTTTTTTTTTTGTTGAAATTTTTTCATGAACATGTTTTTTCCTTTCGATATATGGCATTGTTTATTTTTAATTTGTCTACTGGTCCTATCTGTGCCTCCTCCGTACTTTAATATTTTTATTTACTCGAAGTCATTCGGGTCGTTGCTCTCCTTCGATTCGGGCTCGTTCTCTGCTGCCTCACTGCGGATTTCTGCAATATTTATTAATGACGTCATTAATCGATATCTCAGTTGTAACAAATACCAGCCAGGCGAAAGCCTGCACTTTACTCCGTAAA
The DNA here is from genome assembly GCA_034696685.1 of Julus scandinavius. NCBI lineage: Eukaryota > Metazoa > Arthropoda > Diplopoda > Julida > Julidae > Julus > Julus scandinavius. Next base: position 15,370 of record JAQGAE010001290.1, read on the forward strand.
TAGAGAAGTAAGAACGAACGGAAACCGATAGGGGGCATCCAGAAAGTAGCGATGGCTTCTCCAGCAGTGCTTTAGGAATCTTATTTTATGTTACACGTGAAAATATCTGAAAAAGGGTTGAATAATAGCTAAAACTGATTAAAATGCCAGTGAGCCACCTATCACATCCTCAATGGACGAATTTTTTCGCACACTGACTTTGATATGTGTTTGTATGATGCAGGAAACTTGTTTGTGAGGTGAGTAGATTAATTTTGAGTTGAAATTGTTTGAACACACGGATCGATGGGTGTCCTCTTGTTACACGACAATGTGCGACCCCATACTGCTAATGGGGCCACAGAAGCCAACAAGATGACACCCTTAGCAATTATCCATGTCACTTGTTCTTGATTGTCGGTGCTGGATATATCCAACATCTCATCACGATGTTCTTGTGGTGTATGTGATCACATGATTTCAACTCAGAATGAATCTACTGGCGGCTCAATTTTATTTCATACAGTACATTTCACATAAATTCTTAACCAAATCGGTCCACTGTCTACTGACTCCCTATGAAAAATTTTTCACTACGAAATCTCCATCAATATTTTTACGGAAGTAAACTGCGTGTAACCGACAAATGTCAGCAGAAGCAACATTTTTGCAAGATTGTTGGTGGGGTCAAAGGGAATTCAGGGGATTACGATTTGTCAATAGTGGATAACGGTCCTTTCATGAAGCATGATGGGTCAACGCAGCACACTTCTATCTCTATTCAGCAACTTCTTTTTTATTAAACTTTTTTTTTTTTTTTGAAGAATCCTCTATTGAGACATAAATATTGCGTGGAAACATCAGAAGTCCATTTCCTCTTTTTTAAGTATAAAATCGTGGTAGTCATGCATTTAGGATCTTTAGAATAAAACGGGAAATAACGTCACTTGCACTGTATTTTTTTTTTCTCGTTGCTAACGCTATCTCGTTTTATAATGTCAGTTTTTTTATTTTTTATATTATGGCATTACGAGTCCATTATAAACTGTGAAAAAGGGCTTCTTGACGCTCTTGCCTATGGCTTTAACAGATTTGAGGGCAAAGTGGATCCGGGTAAAGGAATTTGGCGACACTAATAAGATACGTTGACGGAATAAAAATGTATCTCTCATGTGGAATTGAGGATCCTATTTTAAAAAATTTTAGAAAAAAAAAATTGGAAATATACAGTTGGACCCTAAACACAAGGGCTTGTATCGCGTTTTTGAGATTTGAATAAACGTTAGTTTTTTTACTGTATTTATCAGACATTAGATAACAATACATTTACTTCTGATTGGTCAAGCAGCCGTTACCACTAATCGTTGACCCTCCATTAAAGCTCGTAGTTTAGCGCCCCCTACACTAGGCTCGTAAAACAGATGCTAGCAGTGATTGCCTCCCTATCAAGGGGCATAAAATGCAATCAAAGATTTGATTGCTGGTAATTCGCTGGGATTGATTAGGTCTACTGTATTGCCGCTAATTGGGCTAATAAAGATACACTCAGGGGTCGATTAACCCTTGTTGAATGTGTAAGAGCCTAACTGGCAAATACCCCACTCCTTGTTGAATTTCTGCTGAAAAGTCCGCACTTATGTTATAATTATTAAATCAAACCTTGAAACTTTTGAGGAACTTTTGCTGAAACACCCGTTTTAATTAAAAGCCAGAACAGAACAAAGAAAATTCGTTTTTACACTTTAGAACATTATTTTCTAATTCAAATTAAACAAATGCACGTGCACATATTATTTGCACATGCAAATATGCATGTGCGCCGCTGCACGTGCCACCCTAACAACAATCTGAAAAGTGTAATTAATTAAAAATATATTTAATTTAATCGACAACATTGGCTGGGATCTTAAATTTAACTTACTTTTCATTCTAGACTTTTCATCTGGGAGCTTTAATCGACGATTAAGTTGCTATAGCTGGTTGTAACATATTATTGTTGCATACTTATAGCTTCGCCTCCTAGCTAGGGCTAAGGTATTTCTTGGAATCTTGATGCGTGCTATTTGAACTGGGGTTTCGTGGAAATTTATTAACTAAATAAATAGGTCTAGCTTTATTTCTCAAAATTCTATTCACATCGAGTTCTGAGAATGAACTCTATTTTTATTTATTTTTTATCTGGAAATCACTGACCGCGGCGGTGTTTTCTAACCAATGATCCCCATTTTTCACCGTAATTGAAGTTCAGCATCAGTGCTTATGCAGCACAGCGTATATTATTTATAGTCTTAAAGACTTTGTGTATTTTTTATGAAATGTGATCGTTTTTAATATTTTTTTCAGATGTATGTGACAACAGCGTTTACATTACCGCAAATGGTAGCTGTCCATCGTCCTCGTCGCCGGTTCACGCTTTGTACTCCCCCTACCAATATTCGAGTCCATCGGTGAGTACTTTTTTAAAAAAAAATATTTGTATCGTTTATTTTATTCAAAGTCAAGTCTCCCAAATGTCTCACATCATACTGCAGCATTCGTAGGATGTAACAAGTACTTGTAGGTTGGATTCCGGTTAATCGGGCCCTATGTTTATCGGGACAGCTATTTATTTGGGGCAAACCTCGAAGAACGAAAACAAATCCCCTCTGTTTATGCAAAATTCCCATCCATGTAGGAAAAGCGGTTCATTTCGCTCACAGCTATGTTTCTTCAATTCTGAAAATCCCCCTCTTGTTTTTTAAAATTATTATAATGATGATAATATCGCGTAATTAATTCAAGACAATGTTTCTGTTTCACGTTCAGTTTCTGATTATTACAGTATTAATATTTAATCACAAATTCGTACTGTAGGTTTATTTTTCCAGCGTAGGATGGGAATTTTTAGTTCATGTATGTGTATGACAGAAATTAAAGTTGAAAAGTTGCTTTTGAACATAGAAATGGGAGAAAAATGCGTTATGATCATCTTTAAGAAGATGTAATATCTTGACTTGCAATTTTCTTTCGATATTATCGCCATTTCTCATTATTTCGTCTCCCTCCCAACTTATCGAAATGTCAAATCAATGCCTTTTTTTATGAAATCCTCATTTTCTGATCTCAATTCGCGTCTTAAATATACGTAACCATAAAATGATGAGTAGTAATTATTGGATAGAATGGCTTCCGATTACCTGCTTTTATATTTTCATTTATTTATATGTAGGAATATGGTTTTTCTCGCTCAGCCCGAATGCTTCTTAGAAATTTTCAATTTTCTTATCGTGACATTAAGCCTGTAGCCGGGGCATATATTGACTGTAGCCACTCAAATAGAAATCTCAGTTGCCTATACTATATATATATATGTATATATATACGCTACTGAATCTTATCCATGCTAGATGACGGTCGTTTTTTGTGATTCCCCGCATCTATGGATACCATAGAAATAGACCTCAATGCGGCTACAGGGTGTCCAGTGGCCTGGAAACCAATTTGCTATCTACAAATTGCTGACTTTTTGCCACTAAGGGCCATCTAAACATGCACAGACATTGAATGTCAACTGCTGAAAGTCCTATATTTTCATAAAATAATCATACGAACGTTACTGAGGAAATTAAAAAAAATCCATCATTCTGGTAAAAATGCCCAAAGACTCGATGATAAGTGCAAAAAGAAGCAGGAAATTTGAATTTCCAGAAATATCGGCGTAGTCGTTCAGATTATTCTACGTTACAGATTACTACCATGACATTTCCTAAACGATATCGCGTTTTCTATTGATTTCTTGCCGCTGCATGTATTGATTCGTGTTGTTAGAAACCAAACTGTGTTTTTCTGTGTCCCTTGAAAGTTGGAAAAAACTTCTTATTTATTTACTTTATCTTTGCACAACTATAAGTCTAGTCGGATTCCATAAGCCCTTTTGGAAGAACGAATCTTCATAAATTTTCTCCAAATGCGTCCATTGTTTGCTGAATTTATAATATTAAGCAGATATACGATCTGGAATAGCATTTATTTCTTGTACGATACATTAAAATGGGACAGTCATGCAAATGATTCAATTTAAATGCAGGTTTTTTTTAATGTCCTTGTCCTTAGTTCTCGCTAAAAAAGTGTTTTCAAGTTTAAGGGATCATTTACTTAGCATGTCTATTAGGATAAAAGCATTGAGATAAGTCTTTGCATTCAAGATGTTGAGAAATTGTTACATTCCTTCGACCATCTTTACTAAAGGTTCTGATTTAACAAATGAATATACAGGGTGACCACAAAATAGAGGAACCTTTTTCATAAATTCGTAACTTTTTTGTTTTTTTAATCAAAGTGTATCCAATTTCTCACAAATGTAGTCAACAAACGTACGAATTTTGATGGCCCGAGGTCAGGAGCAGGGTTGCGAGGGCGATGAAAAATAATTCTGGCCTCTTGGGATGAACTTGATCAAACAGTAATTGACTCGTCAATTGCCCAATGGCGCACTTTGGGTGACACTTTGAGTACAAATTGAATATGCTGTTTTGTTCGTACGTTTGTTGCCTATATTTATGCAAAATTGGATTTACTTTAATTAAAAAACAAAAGAGTTACGGATTTATGAAATAGGTTCCCCTTTTTTTGTGACCACCCTGTATGTTCAACATATATTTCTCCCATGGGAAATTGCTTTTTCTTGCAGATGCTGTTGAAAAAAGCACTTTGACTTTTCAATACAGTTTTTTTAATTACTACTATTTAGGACGTGCTTAGCTGATTTTCATTAGTTAATTTTTGAGATATTTTGTTATTTTGTCCTAACATTTTTACACAGTAGTTTGAAATGGCAACGGTGTAACAGCCTATTCCAAGTATATTTCCGAAAATCCCACGTTTATGAACTGCATTGTTCATGGCTCATCAAGCCTGTTAAAATGATCATTTTTAATTAACAATGCCCTCGAGCTCTGTTGCTTCAAGCTGTTTGTTATTTACGCTCAAATGACAACGTGATCTTTTAATATCGGATTTTTGAAGTTGTTTCGAGGGCCTGACGTAACAGATTAGTTTACGAGCTATAATCCAATCTAAATTATTATTATTATATTTTGGTAGCGTAAATGCCTATAGTGGATGTAGAGAGAGAGAGAGAGAGCTATCTCAACTGCCTATTTGAGATTGTCATCCCAATTCGATTAATTAGATCATAAATCGCTCGGAAGATACATCTTCCCACGTGCTTTTAATTCATGCTGGCTGCATTTTATGGACGACCATTAATGGCTATGGGCCCATTTAATTAACGCGACTTTGACAATAAAAACATAGCACTGGCTGCTTTGTGCTGGAAGAAGCTATAGATAAGCCTTCAGAGCACGCTTTTTAAATTGTTTCGCTAATTCCTAATTTTCAGAAATCTTGGTTTGCGATCGCTGCTCGATTTGCTTAAATGCACGATTAGGAATATGGAGCTTAAAACTAATTAAAAGCGGAAGTTTTAATTAGCCGTTACCGAAAATCATGAGCCGTGTTTCGCCTATTTTTGTTAAACTAATGCTGCTAAATTAACCGAGTTAGATCTATCACGATCAAATGGAAAACCTGGTAAAGTCGTGAAAACTACTTCTGCTAAGTCGTTGAAATTCTTTACAAATTGTGACACGAAACATCTGAACCATACATTTCATATTTGGAGCAAACTAAGAGGGATTCTGTTTGGTCATCATATCAAACTGAAGTTACAATTTTTAAATTGTTATATCAGGATGCCCAGCAGCCTTGAAAATGGGGAGTGTGTGCTTGAAATATGCTTAAATGTTTTCCAACAAATTTACTGGATATCCTTCCCATACAAAAAATGACTCAGAATTCTGCAGAAGGGTTTAGTGGGTTCGATTAGATTAATTTGTTTAAAGGGGTTTATTAGTTTAGAGGGGGTTATTAGATTAGAGGTGTTTATTAGTTTAAAGTATTTCTGAAAGCTTAAAGCATCTTTAAAATTCTGCAGAAATTTAGTTGAAAGTTGTGCAGACTATTTTCTGGGAATAAAAATTGCCAGAATTGTATCAAGTTTCTGCAGGAAATGCACTGGGATATTTTTCTGGTCATTTTCTACACATTATTTTTGTACTGGTTTTAAATTACTAAACTTTTCACATTTTAAAAAGCATTTTCGGTGTTTTTTATGGCATTTGATAACTTTAATGACGTTACTGGTATTTGTAATGGTGATACGTGCGATATTAATGGAGCCACATTTTTAAGCTCCTTGGCCTAAAAGCGCGGTCTATTTCTTTGATTAATAGTTTCATGAATATGTTAATTATGAATATATCTCGGAAACGGACGATTGATTTCTTCGCCACCACAACTTGCAAGGCATGTCTCGCACTTTCCACCACCACCTCCTCCTTATTAAAGCCGGATTCTACACCATTTTCAACTTCGTTTTTGAAGGCACATTTAGCACGTAGAAGCATAATTTTTCACGAAGGGAAAATTAATTTTGCTGCATTGCTGCTGTTTGAGATACGCCGAACACGCGTTGCGGTTTTTAGCATCTCCTAATTCAGTACCTAACCACGAAATGACATTATACCCTCTCTAATCACACGTGTTTTATGGACGTTCCCCAACTACCCCTACTAAATTACTACTACTAAGTTAGTACATTTAAAAGAAACAATAATTGTAGATGTTCTTCTTGATAGGTCATCTTAATATATTTAGAAAAATTTCACCTATTTTTGATCGGTTAATTTTTGAGATTAGTTTTTAAAAACTTGTTTGCTGTATTTGTTTCGGTTTTGTGGTCTGTTTTAGTACCCCTAATGTAACGTTCTTGGTTTGGGCTTTTTTTAAAACATGAACCGTCATGGATAGTTAAAAATTGAGCTTGAATACCTCCAACAAGTTTTTAAAATTTTGTCCCTGCCATAATGACGTTTTCTTGAAATGTCAGTCGTGTTATAAAACTGCAATCTGCAGAAATCTGCGATGAATGTGCGGCAACACAAAAGCGAAATTTATTCTATTGTTTTAAACGCAGTTTCGAGATACGCTTTCCCCATATTACGAATTGCCTCGCGGGCCATTGTGTCTTATAACACGGATCTTTTTAACGGCGATGCGCAATTATCACGTGTGTTCGCTCGCCTATTAAAACTTCATCAGCATTCATTTGTGCCAACAAACTCATTTATCCGCCATCTTTTTAAGGAGTTATATAAACCCGAAATACCCACCAGGGAAACATGCTAATGGTATTTGAAATGAACGCAGGTCAGACTCCCCCCATCTGACGACGATTCGAGGAAAGTTGAGATTGCCAAAAATATTCAGATACCTGTCCAATAAACGGATACTAGCGGAAAATCCATTTATAACAAAGATTACAAGTTTCGACAAGATGGCGGCGCAAAATGGGTTATGTGACACCCTGCAGACCTCTGTTAGAAAAACCATATTGAGCCATGTGTGGGCCATATTTGGCTCTTGATTCGAAATATATGGGTGTATATATGATGATTCCGCTCGGTTAGGATCATGGATAAATTGAATACGTGTAATTTGTGTATCACATGATGCACGTGGACATGAGTAATGGCGGCCACTGGAGGCTTGCCACTGAGAATAGTCCTTTGAATGGCGACAACCTGTCACAGACGAATAAATGCGTAACAAGTAGCGCTCAATCTCACTTGTGGGTGTATTAGGAAGCGTGTGCACTTCTTTCTTAGCACGTAGAGCGTGTAATTTCTTATTCTCAGCACACTCTCTCTCCGTAAGACGCTAATAGGCCCACGTCGGCGCCGCATTCAAATGCCTCGGCTAATGCAAAATGTTCGCCCAAGTTGAATTTCTTTATTAGTAAGGCTATTCTCGGAATTGAAGCGTGCAAATAACTCGTCAATTGAAGCCACCCACAAAAGTGTGCGCAAAACGTCTTCTCATACAAACCAACCTGTGAGAGGCGGTCGCCATGGCAACCAACCAGGTCACCTTTCACAGAGTTTGGATTAAAGATGGAAAACGTTGGGGTTTTTTCCCAGTTTTTCCCGAGTTTTTTTTTTTTTTTTTTGAAAGCATGTACTAATACTTCAGGTTAGTTTTTTTAAATTATCACATGACACATTTAAAATGTATTTTGTTATATCAGTTTTCAACTAATGTTACTTACAACGTAAGTATTTATGAAGTTTTGGACTATGTGTGGTTATAGATTTATGATTACTTTAATATTTAATGCATTGGCGGTGTCTAATCTTAACTGGGTAGACGTCACTTCCGGATCTTGGAGCCCGGTGACTTCCTTTAGCTTTGGGCTCTTTTTAAAGGGAAACTCGTGCTTTGAGAAATGGGTTTTGTCTTTTAGGTCTAGACCGTTTTAGGCCGTTTGGCGCCATGTATTCTGATTAATTTACGGGTTCTTAATCGGTATGAGCCCTTAAGACGTGTTTGCATCACAAAGGGATCACTCCAGCTTTGAAATGGCCCCGCTGAAAGTGTCCATAAAATAGTTCACCTTATGTTATGTTCACTGCAATAGGCCCATAAATACCATCGATGTCAAGTGGAAAACTCGAAAAATCAACTTTCAAAATGTGGGTTTGGTTGCTACCCGGAAGTTAAGCTGTCTGAAATTCAAGACTGGACTTGGTTTTCAAATTCAATAAATGAAAATACCAACGAAATCGTATATCATTTAAGATAATTAATTGAAATGAATTGATATGGCAGGTGAAGATGTCCAATTTACATGTCATGTATATTCCATCCAATTATGCAGATATATTCAGATTTCATTAATTTTGTTTCTGTCAACCTAATTGTAATAAATGTGTCCCCAGTCCTAAACGTACTTGACTTTTTAAAACCTCGGGAAAGTCGAAAAGTATGCCTAACTTTGTGTTAAACCCCAATTATATGCTGGAATTTCCCTTCGAGGTAAGTGAAATTTCGGTTAATCAGAAAAATCTTTAAAA
>JAQGAE010001291.1:0-24279 GCA_034696685.1 Julus scandinavius
TAATTTTTTGGAAAAGTAGTGTGTCCAGAAAATGTGTTGGAACATACAAAATCACATTCTATAAATTTCCAAGCACCCGCCTCGCTACCAATTCCAAGACATTTTTCCAGATTTTTCTGATTAATGGAAATTTCCTGACCTCAAAGTGAACTTCCAGCATAAAATTGGTGTTTAACACAAAGCTAGGTGTAATTCCCGACTTTCCCGAGGTTTGGGGAAACAGGTAACTCAATTAAACAGAAAATCCATAAACTAAAAAAAAAATCATCGTTAGTGGACGTCCATAATGGCTCCTCCCTCCCCCCTCCTCCCTCCTGTCCATATGGTGTCCACATGCCATTAACTTCTTACTTCCCCTCTTGAGGACGTACTTTTTGAATGGCCCCTTACCAAAACAATATCATATCTATCCGTATTGCATTCATACGTCTTTGCTAATATTTTCAAACCTGGAGTGTATGGAAAAATGATGAATTTAGATAAAACAAATATTTCGGTTATGGCTTGGTAGTGTTACATTTTCTACAAATTAATGAAACTGAAGTTTGTTTGTAGTCCTAAACAATATTGCATTTGGATTAGAAATTACTTTTCATCATCGCGTGGTCTGTTAGATAACGTTCTAAAAAGGAATCCTTGCTACTAGTCTGATATAATTAATGGATTTCCAATAGAGTTCAAGCGGTCTGATTAACCCCAGATCTCAAAATTTTGATTGATTACACACATTCGTGATGAATGGCCATGTTTATGGCGCATCATTTGGTAAACACGTATATGGAGCCCTTAGCTGCCAGAAACACGGCAATACGCTGCATATCGTCATGGATGGGGAAAATCTATGTTGTATTAGATTTAAGTCATGACATATAGAGTAACTACATGATAGCACAGTAGCTAACGAGGCTCGTGCCAAAATATATTATTGTTTATCGAATATATCGTTGGATGACGAATCAATTTTTGCGAAGATAAGAACCATAATAACTACAATAACTAACAATAATTTGGGGCAAATCGTGTAATCATCAAGTAAATAAAGTTGTGTATGTTTGCACTTACAATTCCAGCTAGAAGTCCACAAACTGCTAGGACTGCTAGAATGTTGAATACTGCTGAACCAACAATTGTTCCCACGCCGATGTCACCTTCCGTGACAAAAGCACCTGTAAAGTGACAATATAATTTGTAATATCCAAATTGATGCATTTTTAATTTGCATCCCAGTACCCAAAACTTGTTGGGCCGATTTTAGGAAAACATTGGCAATATCCATATATAAATAACGTTTCATGCCAACTTAAAACCGATGATTGGTAACTTTACCATATGAAAACGTTTGCCCAAAGTTAAAATGCCAACATAATACTCTTCATTTCCAATTTTTTTTCAGCCATTATTAGTGTACTATTTTCCAATAAGTTAAAAAAAATCTAAATTTGCCAGGGGGATAAAACCTGATTTTAAACATCTTTTTTAACAAAAACCAAGAGTATGAACTGTCTTGAACTCTTTTCGTTTTGAAATAACGGCGCCTGTAAGGAATATTTTTTACAGTTGAGCAGAGGAAGATATAGCTCTGGAAAGCTCCAGGGATATTAATTTAGCGCATTGTCAGTGGCCACCAGCATTCGATGCTTTTTTAAGGTTTCGCTTTTATCAGAAATTCATGAATTTTTCTCAAATACTACGTGAGATTCCGTAAACTTGCTTACCTATAACAGATGTAAACAGCTCCGGGGCTGATGTTCCCATTGCAAATAGAAAAGAAAAACGAATACAAGTATAAGGCTGAGTGCATTGGTAGATGTCATTGCAATATATTCAAAATAAAGAATAAAGGTAAAACTTATTGGCCATAAAAGTCGCCCCGGCAACATCTGTCGGCATGTCCATAACTGCAATGAAAATAAAGAAACTTGATGAGATTGACAAACGGGCTTTGGCCCTCCTAGGCATTTGTGTTACTAAGGAAAATTGATGAAAAATTTATAAAACTAGTACTGCTTTTTCCCGGATTTCACTACATATTTATTTGACTCTGCATGGAGAGGGTCAGGAAACTGGGATGCCAATGACCGGTATGATAAGCTTAGGCATTTGGACATATTGTTTTTTTTTTATTGGAATGTATTTAGCCTGTCCTCCGTTCGGAAAAACATTTAGGGCCATATATGATATTCTCCATGTACCGGAAACTATATGTTATTCTCTCACTGTATTGCATAATAACTAATCATCAAAGTGCATTTTTTTTAGATACAATTCTTGCTAAAATTCTTTTAACTTATTGTGTTATATGGGCATTCTTAATATTGTCTATGTTATTCAAAAAAATGCGTGTCGAAGCAACAAATAGTACATACCGTCGCAAATGCATTCTAGCGAAGGTACGAAAAAGTCGTCGCAAACAATGGCGAGAACGTAAAATAAGTAGAGTGATATCAAAAAGTGGATGACAACTCCTCCTTCCAAACGTTGCTCTTGAGTGAAGAAGTCTTGAGGAAACTCGTCAATTGCTGCAGGAGTGCAGTTCTTGTCGACACTTAGTAAGTGACGTGGTTGCACGCCATCTGTGGAAAAAAGGAGAACAGATTAACTAATAATATACGCAGTATCCGAAAAATGTAATGTAAAAATCACATTTCACAATGTCCCGAAACCCATATGTGAATTTTCAATGTTCTGTAAACATTAATGTCCATGAAATTTTGAACATTGAATAACTGCAAGAAGATTGGTTCTTGACATCGTTGTTTGAACTATCAATTTAGTCCCTTGACGAAAAACTGAAGCTTTCGTATACTACAATTTCTCAGAAATGTTATTAAATTTCTGAGGCGAGTAAGACTGAGATAAAGGCACTAAAATTGCCTCTTGATAGTTGGATGGCTTATCATTTTTTACTGGATTTTGCGTGCAAATTTATTGAAATTTTTTGAATAATGACACTAAGCTTGCCTCTTTACAACGCTGGAATTTTAGTCGAACTAATTAATAACATAAATCTATTAAGCGCTAAAAACCATTGCAGATATTGGATAATCGATAGTTGTCATTATCAAAATTGGCATTATCTAGTGGTTTATAAAAACGTGATGTCAAGTTATGTTAAATGTGACCTAGCAAAGCATTGGAATTCCACAAAAAAATGTTTGGATGTCTATGTCAATAGTGTAAGGGTATAGAACCCTTTATCACTGGAGTTCAATCTGATAACAGCTTAAATGATTAGGTTTTGCAAATATGTGAATTTTAACGCATTTTTATTTATATGGGGAAAGTGATGCCAGAATCAATACTGCATGTATCTGAAACACCTGATGCTTTTTTTTATTTATGTTCTCACGTTTAGAGCGCATATATTCATAACCAGTAACCATGAAGAAACTAATGTTTATTCAGTTGTTTGTTAATACATTTCAGATGAGAATAAACTTATTGTAACCTACTTTCACAATTACTAATCGGTTATAAAGTGCTTCGAATGGGTCGCCCTGTGTGCGTCAGCACATGTGGTGGGATCACTTTACGTCATAATATCGCCAATTGAAGAGGGGTCATATTTTGAACTTATAATTTGACCCATATTTGTCTTCAATGTGAAATTTTAACTTGGAACTTTGAGGCATACACGGAACTACCGTAAACTGGATTGCAGTGTGAAGGACAACTTACAGAGTAGAGGCCAATTTTTTGAGAGATTTGTGCACGATATTTTGTGGAACCGTGGTCAGATTATAAGTATACGAGAAGCAAAAAAATGTCAGATTATTTACTGTATATAAAATATAACATACAATAGAATTCTACTAATCCGAAATTTGAAGTCAAAATTTATTAGATAAAAAAGAAAAAAAAATTTAATTTTAGGAACTGAAATTTTAAGAAATTTTAGGAACTGTACGTAGTTTCAAAATACGTGTGTGTAGTATTAAATGTAGACCCTGAATGAAACAAAAATGAATCAAATAATACAATATATGCACAAAATGTACATATGTTCAGATAATCCAAAAAATTGTTAATCCGACCAGATCCAGATCCCAACTACGTAGTTCGGATTAGCTGGGTTCTATTGCATTACATTAAGTAGCCAAATTAGTATCCTCCCAACGCCTGGATTTATGTCAACAGACTTAGAATAATGAATAGTATTACTTTAAATTTGAAACCAGTATGGTACTCAACTTCGAAATATTCAAACGAATAAGAAAGTGTTTGGACTATATATTTATAATGTATTTAATTGGTTGAATCATACGTTAAATTTTAGAGATGTCTACGGGACTGATTTTTTCTAGAAGCATGTATACAGTATTATAACATCAGTAACCAGTTATATATTGCTCCTATAAAATTCGCCCATAACCTTGCTAATCTAAACTGCATATTCAACTACCTTACAAATTGTTGGCTTATATATATATATCAGTTCAAATATTTACTTTTTATGTTTCTTCAACTTGATAACTCTCTACAACCAATGACATGAACAGTCTCTACATTCAATGACAAGCACGTTATGGTCTAGCCAATGACAATGTTTCCTCTACATGATATAAGTATCAACCAATGACAATTGCACGTGATGGTCTATAGCCAATGACAGTAATCTATCTTGAAATACACGTGCAAAGTAACAATGATGTGAAAATGAATATGGATGTTCAATTAATGTTCACTGGCTCTTGATGCACTTTCAATTAGCTTCTGGTAGATAAAAATGTTGATGATTATTATTGATCGAGAATAGATAGTGGTTTATTTCCTGCTTGAATCATGCTATGATAATTCAATTAGCTCTTTTAGTAACAAATCCATGCAGGTTGTCATTTGCATGTCACAATTGTCGGAAACAATGGCTTTGTTGATCCTACGAACATCGTTGTTAACCTTGTCATACAGCTCAAATACTTATCTTTTCTCGATCGTTAATGTTTTAGGCACTATCTAACTGCAATGTCAGCAGAAACTAAGTGTTATCTAAAAATATTCTGCATTTCTATTTGACGACAGATAGTTATTTTGATAATTTTGCACATGTGTAGTAAACCGATAAGAAAAAAGGTGATTGGCAATTAAGAAAACTGCCAACGTGTTATAATGCAACTTGGAACTTACCTGTATCACTCCATGAGTCTACATTGTGCAAAATGCGATCTCTAGTTGTTCTGACGTCCCTGTGCTCTTTGCTACCAAAAGTAGCAAAGACAATGAAAACGAGGGCGTAGATTGGGAGAATCCAGGTTAAAACTTTAGTCCGTTTCGAAAGAAATCTTCTGGTACCTTTCACCATCCTATATCAAGCACACTTGGTACTATTAAATTCAGGCCTAAATGTCTTGCTGCTTGATGTGAAACTTTTTGGATGGACCAAAGCTGTTTGGAAAATTGTTCCCACTTCCAAATAAAATTAATAAACACAATATGTTTTCAACTAATCCATTTATATACTTGGTATCATTTTTAAGAGCGCCCCCTGCCTTGACGTCATATATCACAAATTCACGTGAGTGCGATAAAAATGGTGACAATTCCACTGGAGGCGCTGAAATCAGTTCTGTTTTGCAAATAAACTTTATATTGAGTGACAATCTTTTACCGGATATATTTATTGAAAAGGAATGAATGATATGAATCACACATGTATCTGGGTCTGTTCTTCAATTTTAGATTTTTGCTGCATTAAGTGGAGGAATATCTGGATAACATTTTTTCAAATAAATTTGTGTAGTTTCGTCCAATTTTGCTATCACCTTGAGTAGAATATTCAATTATTTTTGCATTATCAAGCAAACTATATATTTTCTTATTGACTGATCTAGTTTCAAGTATGTACAATCCCAAGTGAAAATTCCGACCTGTGGAATTCCCTAAAATTGGGATATTGGAATATGGAGTATTGTATTATTATTAGACAGAAATGGATTCTATCGACTTGGGGGTTCATTATTAGAGGATTTTTAATAGGTATCAAATGGAAATGAATATCGCATGTTGTATATGCATATTTACGATTTGATTAGACATGGCAAATGAGAACAAATTAGTGTTGTAATTGGATTTCTCATTTCGTTATCTTTGGAAGGGGGTGCAAGAAATTGGAATTTTTATACTTAATTGAGACATCTGATATAGCTTTCCTCGATGTGCGTTGTATGTATATATGGGCTATATATTTCATGGAATGTACATTGACTGTATATGTACAATTCATGGAACGTACATTGTCTGTATATGTACAATTCATGGAACGTACATTGTATATGGATTATACATTTAAAAGAATGATATATGTATTGTAAGCTGCTTGTAAAAATTCAAATGTTATTGAACTACATATATCAGTTTAAAAAGCAGGGTAGTTATGGCAACAAACTCCGTATGAAATTCGTATTTAGAATACGATGCTATAATTACATCTTTTGAAAAATAAGATCCAAGCACGTTAATGAGTAGGTATAGTAATCCTATAAATTACGTTCTCACATACATTCCTTCCTTATGTCTTTATAGTTTTATAAGTCTTATATAATTTATTTTAGTTAATTGACACAAGGGATCCAGTTGATTTTATGGGACTTGTAGATGGGAATTTCCACCTGGGAATAACTAGCTCATGAGATTTGTCTTAAATATGAGGATCGTCTAACTTTTAAGTACACTTAGTACTCAAGTAAGTAGACCATTATGAGGATGGTGTCAAGTACACATTATTGTTAGTTTAAATCGACTTTAAACTCCACTACAAATATTTCCTAACGATTATAAATGTTGACTTGTTATTTGTTCTTAAGTACAGTTCCAAAGAATGCTTTACTAATTCAATAGCATTTTAATAATCAAGGACATTTTCATTTTTTTAATATTATTTTTGATATGTTGATAAAAGAACATTTCCTTAACCTCGTAACATCAAGTTCGTCTTGGTGACTATGGTCAGATTGTTTACCTTGAATATATAGATATGATGTTGTTATGGTTGATATGCATAGAAGAAAGAATAAACAAAAGTACTAGGCACAACAAGATACATCTCTTGTGTGCATTTTGAATATTGTTGTTGTATTTTTATGCTAGTTCAGTTCACTGTTTTTAGACCTAATCTTGAGACCCTACTGAACTTCGAAAACTCAATGACCATGCATGTCATTTGTGCTCCATTCTTTAAACAAGATTCAACCGGTATTTTATTATTATATTTTTTAAATATAGTTTTCGTTAATATAAAGATGAAAACGTTATGGAGAAAGTGTTTTTTAAATATTGAATCAAGGTATGGAGTTTGATATTGAAAATTTACAAATGTCCGCCAAACCACTAGGACTCCTAGATTATTGAAACCAAATATTGGTTTAAAACTTTCGGTTGGTATTCGGGTACGTATACCCTTTGTGTTCCTTGTATCATGTTTAATCGACTCCCCTTGAACTTGTCATGCAAAAGTTTGCAGATATGCCTTTCTTGTTTGACGATTAAAATTGCCAGACATGGTAAAAAATAGTTGTCAACGCATATATTTAAATTTAGCTCCTTCACTTGGTATCTTAATGCCTGTTTCCAGCCACGTGTGTTCACTAAATTTGGATTTTTTTAATCATGGCTAATTAGTCAACGAATAATATTGCAATTGTGACCATTGCTTGAGTATTTATGTGCACGCTTAATATGTTCTGCCAGACAAATTATGGTTACAAATCCATTTGTGATTGTAGTCACTGATCTTTGAAAATTAAGTGCAAGGCTCATCCAAAAACTTTTTTAAACAGTTTTTATTCTTAGGGTCAGTAGACACAAGGTTATCGCCTATAATAAAATATGGTCAAGTAAATGACACATTTTCTGTAATAGTGTCCTGTTCAAGACTGTATATGTCCTCACAATTTTGTGGGGGAGGTGATAGGGTGCAGAATATTGTGGAAGAGGAGGGGATAGGGTCCATAATCTTGTGGAAGATGAGGGGATAGGGTCCAGAATCTTGTGGAAGATGAGGGGATAGGGTCCAGATTCTTGGGGAAGGGGATAGGGTCCAGAATCTTGGGGTGGACTATTTTGGCCATAAATTTAGAATCGCCAGTATTATGCAGGGCCTGGCTGAGTAGAGAATTGCATTTTTGCCTAAGAAAAATCTCGCTTTTAATAAAGAAAAATTGCGCTTTTACATTAGAAATCGCACTTTTAATGCTAAAAAATGTCATTTCAAGAGCTCAAAAATCACACATCAAATGCTAAAGTTAATATTGATTTTGTGTCTGACTTTAAAACTTTAAACTTTAAAAAAAAAATTGGTAATTTGTAAAATTATGCAAATTAAGATAACTAAACTAATTATTGCTTGATGCGGTTACTAAATTTACGAGTAGTTTTTTATAGTTTTGAATTTTGAAAAATGTCGAAAACCCCAAAAATGATAAGTATACTACTTGACTAGGCTGCATCCACCATAACTGGGCAGCGATAAATTGTATGATATTAATGACTGATTAATTATGGAACGTCTTGGAAGTATAATAATATTGCGGGGATAGTTGAATCCCGTATATTTTGTACGATAAAGTTCACTAGATTGTGGAAAATTTTACTCTAGCTAAGTCTGATGTCTATGTCACGCCTCTGTGTGCATGCTAGTGCACAATGAACGATAAGAAAAATCGTAAATATTTAAGTGATTGTGCTTATCTGATGCTTTGCAGTTCAGTACATATATTTGAACTGATTGGAAGACGTCAATGTTTTGCTAATCATAAGGAGTCCTATATTTGTAAAGGCTGTTTGTTGAATTGAACTTTAAACAGTACTAGTTGACCAACCTCAGTCTTTACTTTGTCCAGCATGGTTTGAATATAAGGGTCGATTTGGTTTTTAAAATTTTTGTTTTAAAGTGGAACATGTAAACAGTCGCACATTTGAAGTAAAAAGACCGAAATCCAAATTTCTCGTTTATCTCCTCACTATAGACCTCACAATCCGGTATGGGATGGTTTCGTATTGGTTTTGAAAAGGGCCCAACATTTTGTTATTTTTTATTGCGGAAATGAAACCTAATTTTTTTTTTCGTATCTTCGGAATTTTATTTCACTTTATATTGAAATTTGATAACGAAGAAAAAAAATATCTAAATGGAACAGCTTCGATTCCAAACCAATATATAACATCCCAAACGTGACACTCCATAATGTACTAGTCCATTTCTATTGGCATGGTCCTTGCATTTGGACGCAAATATTTTAGATCGATTTAAAAATATGATACGTGTGCCGTAATATCTGGAACGGAAATGAACAGCATTACTAACTTTGGTACCAAGCAATCTGCATTATTTATATAAAAAAGCACTCATACTCCCAACAGTTTTTTCGCTCATTGATAAGGCACTGCAATTTATGATGCATAAAAATGAAGCCATACTTAGCACAGAATAGCGGCCATATTGGGTCCAATTGTGCTTAAGTATACAAGATACCCAGTCATCATTGAGCTTCTCCTTCATAAATTTAATCTTCATTTTCAACCAGACCCCGTAATATGGGCAGACTATTTTTAACTTCGTTAATACTTGTTTTACGAACTGGTGAAGGTTTTTTTCCCCCCAAACTTTTTGCTATAAATTTAACGCATGGTTAATCTCGGTAAATGACTGTTTTAACGAAATCGTGCAAAGTGGAAGAAAATATTACTAGAATTTACTTCTCCCACGAGCTTACATGCTAAAACATTTCTAATTTGAACCAAAACAGACCCCTAAACATGTTTAATTTTACTTTTGGGTTAATCTCAAGGTTCTAATTATTTTGTTAGTTGCGAAGTTGCCATACTTTTACTGTTGTAAATCCTAAAATAATAAACTGTGAAATCCATTCATGAAACTACATATTAAAAAGAGAACGTAAACAGTCATGTGACTGCCTGCGTTCTTTCTCTGAATGCCTGTATACTCGGCAAGCCTTATATATACTAGTTGATTTCCAGTCAGGTGCACCAATGCAACATTCTGATTGGTATTATGCAGTACTGGGACATAGTACATGGGAATTTAATTTAAGGTCCTGTTGACATATACAAAATTTCCGGTATTTTTTTTTTCTCGAATATTGTAGTATATATTCAAGTGGCATCCACTATTTGTGAATATGATTCTGATCTGAGAGTTAAATGAACCTAGTTATAGTTCGTTGTATATGGGCTGGAAAACGTGCTAAATAACCTGGGAAACTTCAAAAGTATGAGCAATTGGTTCGAAAAAAGGTCATTTTATGCAATTTGCAGTATATCTACTTAATTTGTTATCTTCCTCTGCTCTATTTAAACTTGGAGGTTTAATAGTATTTGCCAGTTTGCACGATAATATTGCAGGAATACATATTTAGACTGTTTGACCTAACATCAGAGAGGTTGAATAGGTCACCCATAGGCTGTTTCCATGCAGCTTCTTATACAGACGTCATTAGGTGTTGATAGTGCAAATCTGCTTAATCGCAATATTTTACTTACCAAAACCGGTCAGCATATAATGTCATCACGAACCGAAAATACTGGGTGCTGGTCGTTATTTTGACGTAATTACCTTAAATGCACGTGTACTGTTCATGTAGGACTTTGAAATTTTTATCTCTACCAAAATTTATTACCTGGGAAAAGCGACGATATTGCCAATGTTGTTTAGTAAATTTGTTGCAATTATTACAGATTCTAACAGGAAGTATAAATATAGAAATTCTGTCAAGCTTTTTACCTGACATAATTCATATTTTGACTAATTTTCGATGCATGGTTTGTGAAATAAAACCTAAAACTATCTGAATTCTTAAGAAAACTGTAGGTTTACAGCATATCCATTAAGTAGGGTTTCCAGGTGAGAGCAACTCTCATCGAGATGATGTCATTAGTTTGCCGAATGATGACTTGATGAAGACCAATGAATCTTATATGCCCTTTCATCTTCATACATGCTTTCTTCAAATCTATGATTTTCCATGTTCAAAAGCAATATTTAGTAAACACGAAATGCACATTTTAACATCCGAAAATATTTATTGCAGGCTTCATTAGGGCGATGGGATATGACAGTGGGTTGTTTCACTCAAATAAACTGGGGTCAAAATATACCTCAATTCCCTGATTCTGAAATAGTGCACGAAAATTATGATTAAGAGCTTAGGTACAAACGTTATTCTTCGTGTTTTCAGTACGTTGTGAACATAGTTTTACCTCCTTTTTCTCCCCCTCTCCTTTGGCTCAAAATTATTGCTACAATGTACCGAGGTGCTAGAGCTAGGTATCTGAAAAAAGTATAAAACACTACTGGTCTCGCTTTTGCTACTTGTTTTACCCGATCCAATTAAAAGAGTTTCGTGTGAGGAGACATGTACAGGATGCCGAAGGTGGCGCCCACCGTTGAAATTATGAACACCCACAGCAAAAAACGATCGAGGACAAGGGCCAATTGCTGCCACTCTATCTTGATGGCGTCTCGACGATCCTGCTCTTCGATCCGGATGTCATTCCGCTCCAGAGTTTGGTAAAGTCTGTTCATGATGCGCATAAAATGGCGTTCGAAGTGATCCAAACTCAACAGGGAACGACTGGACACCACGTGACTGCCATATCTGCAAAGAAAAACATTGCTAAATGAGCTATATAAACTATGTGTCAATATTAGTGTAGCCAAATCCGAATGGTATTCGGGATGAAAAAGGACCTTTCATTTTTGAACCGACTCCTTTGTTCGAGGGAATGTCAATATAGTAGATCTTATGGGCAATGTGGTAATAACTTAATTCTGCAAATATTGACTGCATTGCTTGGTAAAACACATATAGACATATAGACTTTTGTTGTAATAAAAGATGGCAAATAGCTTTATGTTAAAACTGGAAGTGCAGAATATATGCAAGATGATACATTTTGCACATAAGCATGGCGTGCTTATGAGTATATTATGACCATGATGGATTCTTTGGAAATTTATTTAATGTTTTAAATCAGGGATCGACAAACTATGACCCACAGGCCAAAGGACATTTTATGTGACTTGCCATTCCCATGGAATATGTGTTTATGTCAATTGTGCACAAGTCACTTTGTATGATTATGTTATAGGATTTCACTCAAGGCCTAAAGTATTTCTTATCTGGTATGATGGACCTAAACTTCTTTAATCTGGCCTGCAGGACCTAAACATCTCCAATCTGGCCTGCAGGACCTAAACATCTTTAATCTTGCCTACAGGCCTTAAATATTTTCAATCAAGCCTGCAGCACCTAAACATTTCCAATCAGGCCCTTCTTCAAAAATGTTTAAGCATCCTGCATAAAACAATAATACTTGTACATCACTTAAAGCAATCTTATCTACAAGTATATTTCTTAATAAGAATTGATTTATTTGTTTACATATAATTTTTCCAAACATTATTTTCAAATTATAACAAATATATAGTTTTAAAAAATAGCTCGATGTATTTATTTAAAATGCGGAGGCTGAAGCGCCATTTCAGTATGCGTAATGCAATGCACTTCAAGAGGGCGCATCCGTCGCACTTGCCTGTAAGCTACAAAAAGAGCGGGAAAATAAAACTAGGACATGCCCATACTGTGGAAAACTCTTTTGATAATAACTTTCCCAAATGTTTTTTTTTTCTGGTTTCGTATAATCATATTTGAAGTAATATACCTGGGAACTATGGTGATCATGTACATATGCTGGTTGTAGACATAAAAATGTGAACATTTGTTACAGCTCAACAGACTTTTTCGTGTGGTGATGGAGAATTTCACAACATTCTCTAATTTTTTTTCAATATTTGTTGAAATTACATTCTAACTTCTTCACTAATGCTCTGTGTGAGTTACCATACTAATCCTAAAGTTCTTAACATTTACTTTAATTTGTACACTTTTAATTTTCGGTCATCATTTTTGTTAAGGAGAAAGTAAAATGGTGAATTTTTCCAATTATCTAATTTACCAAATTAGTGATTTCGTTGAAAATGCAGTATTTCAATCAGCATAATTGTGTGTCTATATACTGTGCTAAATGTGGTTTGAATGCTTTCAGAACATTCTGCAAAAGGCCTCATATTTAAGTATTTCTAGTTGTTATGCGGATTAAAAACCTGCTAATGAGAAAATGTGGGGAATTTTGAAAAAAAAAATCTGAAATTTTAATTAGAAATAATATTCTGCAGTGACTGACGTGTGCATACCTTGGTGAAGATAAGTCGCCATTATGATCACATTTTCCAGTGTTGTTTTCCACGAGCCTTTCTGTCGTATTGACATCCACTGAAGCTTGACGATAAATCTAAAAATATGATACGACATACGTGTATTACAATTTGAAATTTCACATTTCAAGAGGTTAATCTGCACAAAGGGATTGGGAATGTAATTTTGGATGGCTTGGCTATGATGACGACACACGCAAAGCACTTTTCAGTCTCCAATTTTTGACTAAAATCCACAGGATTTCCCCAACAGAATGAGCACAAAAAAAAAGTAATATCGTACCAGTAATGCGGGATTTCCGTAAAAACGAGCATTTTGGGCATTTCCTCGAAACCGAAGATGGTCGTAAATTCTAGCATTTATCGAGATCGGTGAATGGGGAAATCATCGTATTCAATGGCTCGTCTGAGACCTCGTAAATTGTAATTTTGGGCTGTCGGGGCAATATTCATCTTAAAGATACTTTTAGTTCAAATGCAAGGCCCACCACTCTCTTGATCATATATAAAAGACTGAAAAAGGGGCCCTTTTGCAATAGCCTCAAATCCATTTAAAAATTGTGCATTTATTCCTCAATGTATAGAGGGTTGCAATTTTATAAAATTCCATCAAATTTACTACCAATTAATTATGATTTTAAAGGACACAATTATTCCTTACGAGCAATTTCATTTTTTTTTAATTTAAAGAAAACAATGGTTTTTGATGCAGATTTTCAAAGTTGATGGTCACAAAAACCTTATTTGTTATTTATATGGTCGTGGTTAAAATGCAATTTTATTAGTGCCGCGTAATTTTGCAGAAGGATCGAAAACATAATTTTTATATACTAATTTTTAGTGGAAAACTTTATAAAAATGTTCATCATAAAATATATTATTTCAATAAAAACTTTATTTTTAATAATTTTCATTGTAAAAGTTTTTACAAAAGTAGGCCCAGCCTGAGTTAATATTAAAAATGTATGATAACGCTGTTTTGTGTGTGTTTGAGTGTTGAGTGTGTCCCTAGCAACATAGATGTGGTTGCATGTCACTGACATAATTGGAACATCTTTTGTTCAAATATTTAAAGTAACACGTGTTTATTTTACATGCAGTTTTGCTTAAAAGGTAGCATTGGCACATATAGGGCTTTTATTTCCCGAATATCTGTATACTTACTGATTTTGGTTTTTCCACTTCATTGAATTTTTGTTCTGGGACTTCTAATCTGATGAGCAAGAGCTTGGCCAGAAATCCAAACACAACTTTCTTTACGATCGAAGGTATTTCTCGGCCTCTCATTCCCCGATGATGGATATTTAGCGTCACAACAGCCAAGCCAGTGGCAAAGGTCACCAACGAAATCGTCACGCCGTAATAAATCCCTGAAATAGTGAATTCCAAAATTTCACTGATATCATATGTTACAGAAATGCAAATTAATAGCCTTTGATGAAGTTCGATGTTTTCGGAAAACTTTTGTATTGGGGAGATTTAAGGAGCGAGCCATTCTTCATAATTTTGATTTCATTGTTCCATGACCAATCTTATTTATGTACCACTCTTTCATTGGTGATATTAATGCCCACGTGCATTCTGCGGAACAGAAGATTGCACTTAATGCCATTAATGGGCTTATCAAAGCAATGAATAAATTTGCTGGCCTTTAATTACACACACACGTGTATACATTAACACGACTCATTCATGGGAGCTTTAAGATTACACCGATGTGTCTGGCATTTAAATCATTGGAAATTAAACTATCGATCCTTGATTTGGTGAAGCACTTGTGTCTCGTCGGGAATTTTTTTAATTGCATTTCAATTGCAAGATTCGTGTTCACCCTGGATTTAGATTTTACATTCCAAAAACGATGTGTTCTGAAACTGCATTTAGGGATTAGTGTTAATGTCAATAGTAATGAAAGTGGTTGTCTGTGCCTTTGTGTCAATGTACTTTACTATGGATTATAGAGACAGTAGATCGGAATAGTGATTCGAATCCCCAAAATTAAATTTTGGATTGCAATTAAGATTGAAAACTTGTATTAAAGTGGTGGGAGGGAAAGTCTAAAGTTAATTATGCAGGGTGTCTGCATTTTACATCAACAATTTAAGCAATGTATTACAAATATGCCCTCATATACTTCCTTAATTTTTCTTTTTTAAAGTAGGGTGTCTAGAAAATTTGTGAAACGTACAAAGACCCATCCTATGAATCTAAAAACACCCACCTCGCTATACCAATTAATTCCTAGACATTTTCTAGATTTTTCTGATTAACAGAACTTTCCTGACCTCTAAAAGAAACTCCAGCATAAAATTGGTGTTTAACACAAATTTAGGCATATTCCCGACACGTTCCTTCTGATGTCCACTTCCCTTGTCACTTTAAAACTCAATTTAACAGAAAATCCAAAAACTGAAAAATGCCATCATTAGCTGACGTCCATTATGGTTTCCCCCCTTCCCTGTCCACATGGTGTCCACATGCCAGCAGACCCCTACCCCCTCTTGAGGACGTCTTTTTTGAATGGCTCCTAACTTGTCAAGGGACATTGTGGACACCCTGTATATTTACATAAACATTGTAGAAATGTCTTCAAATTTGTTTTGAAAGGACCCTACAGAGCACTTACCTATCAGAGGCAGTTTTTCCGACGTTGGGGGCATGCTTTCTCCAATGACCATCAGAAACACCGTCATGGAGAGCAGGGTCGTGATCCCCAGCGTCACCTTTTCCCCCGAATCCGAGGGCATGTAGAAGCTCATGAGGGCGATGCCAGTGATAAGAACACAGGGAAGTATCAAGTTGAACGCGTAAAACAAGGGCCTTCTCCTCAGGATGATCGTGTACGTCACATCCGGGTAAGGGGCCTCGCAGCACGAGTAGATCACCTCGTTCCGCTTCACCAGCATGTCGATTAGGTCCCACTCGCCATTGGTCACGTAATTGGATAGGTCCCCCTCTTCCGTCTGGATGATCAGATTCAGCTGGAATCCGTCAAAAGTCCATGAGGCAAATTTTAAAGTGCACTTTTGTTCGTCAAACGGGAAATATTCGACGTCGATGTGGCAAGAACTTTTTAATATGGCGCTGCTTAGCCACGTGATATTCCCGTCAGACAGCACGATGACATTCGTGCTCAGGATGGCCAGGCTGTACTGAGAATCTGCGCTGGAGGATGAAGGATTTTAAAGAAAAAAACAAGAGAAAATGGAATTAGAATTTAGTTTGCGATCTTGGAAGGCATGAATCTCCACTTCAACTAAAGATGACTCTGAAAGCTGTGAAACATACTAAGGGGCCATTCAAAACGGACGTCTCTGAAATTCCTTCAAAAATTGGCCTCCTCTTCCTTTCAATTCTTTTAAAGTAGGGTGTCTAGAAAATTATTTAGAACATATAAAGATCCATCCTTTAAATTTCCAAGCATCCACCTCGCTACCAATTCAACGACATTTTTCCTGAGTTTTTTGCTTAACAGAAATTTCCTGGCCTTTGAGGGTTCCAGCATAAAAGGTTTTAGAAATTCAAGTACATTTGGGACTGGGGACATATTTCTTCTGGTGTTCATTTCCCCTTTCACTGATATTTAAAACTCAATTAAACTGAAAATCCAAAAAAGTTTGAATGGCCCCTAAACGGTTTGATATGGACGAGAAAGTGTACTGTAGCAGTATGAATAAAGGTCCTCGCGACATTTTGTACGTGTATTAAGGGGGATTACAACCCTATCCCTTTCAATGGGAAAATATGCAACGAAAAACAAAAAAAATATTAAATAAAAATAAAAGTTGTTTAAAATAGCTTTATAAATCAGCAAGGTACTGTTCGTGCCATTTTTCACGTTAAAATAATAAATTTTTTATTTAAATTATTAATTGAATTTTTGCACTCACAACTTGCCTATCTCATGCTGCCACCTGCTGGCAGCGTGTGCAAAATAACGGACATTTTTCAAACTTGTATATTAATTTTTAAAAAATTGACCATTTCAAAGTGAAAAACAACAATATGAGGCACTTGCTGATCCATCAAGCCACCCCAAACAATTCTCACCCCCACCCAAACCTCCCTCGGAAGCCCGGCCCATTGAAAAGGATAGGATTGTGATCCCTCTTAACTGAAATTAAGGAATGTATTCTTTAATAGCGTTAATAGCTTGATATTCTGCTAAGGAAGTTATTAACCCTCATTTCGTAAATTCCATTGTCTGAAATACCGTCATTAGAAAAAACCATGTCTTAAATGTAATTTTGTTTGCCATATACGTAGTCAGCCTGTTATCAGAGTTAGGACTAACTTTGTAATTTCCTTTGACGAATGGCCTCGCTTGATCTCGTATGTCATCAACAAACAACCACTTAAAAGGTTATGGAAATGCAAAATGCGGGTGCAGCGTTTAATTAAAGCCCATTGGCTGGCAATCAATTTCGTTTGTCATGGGTGTAGTTTCTCAAAAATATAATTAGGAAATCGATTATTTTCTCTCGGTGCCCTTACCGTGCGTGTCGTATTTTGCACACACAGTAACAAGCGCAGATAGCTAGAAATAAGTATTGGAATGTTAAGGATGGCATATACTGTAGCTGTCGAACCTACTTGTTATACAGAATAACGTCAGGTTTCCACACTTTTTCGGCTGGAATGCGGACCACTTCAATTCCACCGAAATCACTCGCATTCCACTGAAGACTGTTATCAATCCACATCTGCAAATTTGTGAGAAAAAAAAAATCACAAGTAAAAAGAAACGAATGCTCGTTATCTGCTCGTTGTTGTCATTCCTTCCACTTGCTTCACGCTTTGTGTTATGTTTAATGAGACATTGTTAATGATAACGTTGAACATCTGTTATCCAACTCACTTTATCTGACATAGATAGAAATCTGATGTTGTGATTTCACACTGGGATATCTGTTTCTTACACAGCTTTAATATACAGTCCTTAGAAGTGGAATGCATAATTAGTCTATCATTTCTTAACAGTAGGGGAGAATTGGGGTGCGTTGATACATGGGGTTAGGTGAAACAGTGACCTTATTAAATAGTTCTGTTGTGGATATTTGCTATATATACATATTTAACTACTCCCCCAGTTGATGAAGTCAGAAAACTTACCTGGTTTAGCCAACAGCTTGTGGTTAATATTTGATTTCGTTCATCCTGGAATATAAAAGTAATATTATTATTATTTCTAAAACCATAAACCGTATTTATCCATTGAATGGCCATACGTGGACTATTCTTTTTTCTCTCCATGTGTGGTCCATACGAAGAATCATAACCAAACTTTGGCATTTATGACCATGAAATGAGTTTTTATGGCCATATATGTCCAGATTTGGCCAATTACTGGCATAAGCTAGGGGCCATTCAAAAAGGACGTTTTTAAAATTCCTCCAAAAAATCTACCCCTACCCCCTGTCCACATTGTGTCTATTATAGCCCTGACTCCCTCCCCCCCCCCCTTCCTCATAAACGTCCTCAATTGTTTTGAAAAGTAGGGTGTCCAGAAAGTCGTATAGAATATACAATGGCCCATCCTACATATTTCCAATACCCGTCTCGCTATTCCACGACATTTCTCCAGATTTTTCCGATTAACGGATATTTCCTGACCTCGAAGGGAAATTCCAGGATAAAATTGGAGTTTAATACAAAGTTAAGCATATATTTCAGACATTCCGAGGTTTTAAAAATGCAAGTACATTTGGGACTAGGGACACACATCTTCTGGTGTTCAGTTCCCCTTTCACTGACTTTTAAAACTCAATTAAACAGAAAATCCTAAAACTAAAAAATACCATAATGGCCTACCCCTTCCTCCTCCCTCCACCCCGTCCACATGCCAGCAGACTCCATGCGATTTTATTTCTGTTATTAACATGTTTATTCTTTGAATGGCAAAATACACGTCATGGCCATATTAAGTATTTGAATTTCCATTTATAGCAAAGTTCAAACCATGTGAGCACCCCTCTTGAGGACGTCCTTTTTGAATGCCCCCCCTAACCACGTATAGAATGTCATTTATGTCCATACATGGAACGTATGTTGTTTTTTTCAGTGTGCCGCGACAGTTTTAGACCTTGCATAGTGTGCCATGAGTTTAAAATGGTTTAAAAAAAGCACTGATCAGCACTGATCAATACGTGGTCCATATGTTTATCCACCCGGGTAACTCTATTAAAACGTGTAGACTTCCCTGTAAATAGGCAATCACTGAGTGCATTCAAGTATGAACAGTTTGCATCCATGTGCTGTTATTATAAAACTGATTATCCAAAATAGGTCACAACTTAAGCCTAGGGTTAGAACCGGCCATTAGTACAGTTGTTTTAAACTGAGATCAATGTTGAAATGTTTTTGAAATAACACTTACCACATCGATGATTTGCGTTAGGGAGAGTCCAAAGGTAACGTTAAGCGATTCACTGGCATTTTTCGATGGCCTAACCGACTTATCGTAGTTGGCCATCAGGTAGCGCATCAACCGAAATTCGTTCTCGTCAGCTCCGCAACCGCAGGCTAAAAGTGACAACATATTAATGCGACATATTCTGCGTGTGCTCAGCATTTTTTTTTTGTTTTTGCGCAAATGTTGCGGATCATAACGCTTGCGTTGCATTTTATTATCGCCCATATTAAAACGCAACAGCTGCAAACTACAATATGTAAAGTTGGGATGGCGCAGTTTTGAGAGGTGCCTACAAATCTGTTCTTCCAGAATGGGAAATTTAAAGTTTTCTACGTCCTAGTACGATAGTCGTTTACCCAAATTAACACTAACGTATGTTTCCGTACTTTTTAAGTTATGTTATATATAAAGAGCGTGCCAGATCTTGAAAATGCACTGGAAAAAGCGATTTGCTACAAACATGTCACGTAGATGCAGATTGCGAATTTATTGTCATATAACTTGTGTGTGCCGAATTTCTCCTTTGAATAGCTATGTATAACCACGTGATGACCATATTTATCCTTTAAATGATCATTAATAGCCATATATCATGATATGTACGAGTATATTGTTTGCTAACGTGAACACATACTATAAATCCCATAAATGCGATTTTATTGCTGTTATCAACATATTTATTCTTTGAATGGCAAAATACACGTCATGGCCATATTAAGTATTTGAATTTCCATTTTAAAGCAAAGTTCAAACCATGTGAGCACTTATTATTTGCCCATACCTGCGCTTATATTGTCGTATACATTATGTCTCAGTGTGTCTAGCCATTTGTGGCCTAGCCCTATATAGAATCAACTATATATACTGTATATTTCTAAGCCAGGACCCATATGTGTTTTTCCATCCGGGATTTGTCTTCAATACCTTAATTGTATATGTTCGTTTTTCTTTTCTTTTTTTACTGGAAGAGCCATTCTGTACTGAGAATAACTCGTTTTTCACAAAATACAGTTTTACAAAAGTCAACTGTGGATAATAAAAGTAGCTTTTTGAAATTGGATAGTGGAAAGTGGAATTTGGGTAATTTACAATTGTCTTGCTATATCCAATGATATGGCTTAAAGTTAATACTAGTTTCAACAAATAAAGAAATGTTTTTTATATCTACTTAACTAAAATACGGTAATTTCTTTAATGACTTTTTTATAACAGAGGCGCTTATGTATCATAATCATACTTTTCGCTCAGCGATGGTTTTCATGTGTTATGCAAATGCAATTACAGCAAATGAGAATTTTCGAAAATTTAATGTTGCCTGTCAGTTTTTATTGAACATTTTTGAAAGAATCGTAGAACGGCATTCTGTATCATAATAATTATTAGCATTTTTGCTTTCCATCCAATCTTGTGGGGAGGAAGACTTAAGCCGTTTATGGACACACATGATCAATTTTACAATGTTAATAAACTATTTAGTGTATTTTGTGTTTTTCGCGTTTGTTTTGCATATAGGAACCCTTATATGCCTTTAATGGACATGTACGTATGTATGCCCATATATGGCCATTAAAATGTTTTATGTAGCTATTAAATGGTCATATATGAGAATTCTAAGGATAAATACGGCAAAAACACGTCCATACATGCAGTGGTCTCCTCATTTGTTGGGGTCAATTGTTAGTAACGAACCAGAAATTCATTCGAATCAGATATCTGTTAGATGTGAATTATTAACTTTCAGACTTTGTTACATGGTGTTGTGATTCGCTGTACTATTTTTACTTAGTTTGATGTAATCTTTTCGATATTTTTGGAAACCCACCAAGCGTTGAAAATGTATAGTCAAAAAAGCATTAGCAATATTAACATTGTGGTTCATTATGCACGTTTTTATGTTTTTCTGCAAGCAAATTTTCTAAAACAAGTTTCAAACATTTCACTAATAGCAATGTAATTCAGTTTATGCACTACGTGTGATTTTATCATAATTACATTTTTGCAGTCATTTTATTCACTCTTTAAGTTATATCCTACTTCCACCATTATCTTCTTTGTTTTCCCCCCTCAAGATTAAGTGAAAGACTGGATCTAACTGATTTCGACCATGAATATTAGATTATTAATCCAATTTTGGAGCTCTCGACCTGATTAAATTTTGATCGTCATTCTCTTCCATTATTTCCCTCTCAATTTCTAGTCAAAAGTAATCTAGAGCGTTAGCTAAGTTGTCTGTTAATGAGCTGGATAATTTTCTCGGAAATTATTTTTACTTTGTTCATTATGCATCAAGCGACTGTGGCGCATCTTCAGTTTGTAGCTAATTATAACGAAGGTTTTAATTGCCGGATATATTTTCAGCCCTCCTGTATCGTAAATTGCATCGTAGTATGAAAAAGAATAAAAAAAATTTTGAAACAAGAATTTGATATCGAAATGCCTAATTGCATTAAACTTCATGCACTTAATCCCAAAATCCGATATAGCCCTTGGCTCGATTGTATATATATGTTCAATGATAAGATAAAGTAAATCTATCCTCGTCGTATATGTAACTTTGGATGATTAACTATATATATATACCATGAATTTATAATTTTCGATATCGCATATATACACAATTTGTGTTCATATTTCCATGTTTGCGTGGTAAATTAGTTTCAAGTTTTATTTAATTGCGGTTTGTGTTAGCCTTTTTTTCTTCGCTCTTTTGGCTACATATTTTATATTTCATATATTTTCTTAATGTGTTTATAACAGTTGTGCAAATGTTTAATGACTTAATGGAGGTGGGATACGAAATTAATTTAGCTGAACACATGCGCTCACGTTTGTTGTGAAAATTAATGAGTTTATAATTTTATTATTTTTACGTAACAGCCCTCTATGTATAGGGTGAGTCTGAATGGTATTCCCTGCAATCGATTAGTACACTAATTAGCATAATGATTATAAAAATATTGGATTTTAAAGTTTGGTCATTAAATGACACTTAACTTGAACCCAACTTTCAGGTCACTTATGTGTTCTTGTAAATTATTCCTGCGATTACACAGTTGTAAACAATTACTATTGCTTTATACACAAAATTATGACTGTCAAACCAAAAAACGTGGTATTTGGAGTGGAATAAATTGAAATATTACTTTGAAAATGTGGTGCCAAGGACTTATTGTACAATGTATTGTTTTCAAAATAATGCAGTTTTCCTATTCATGTTTAGAGGAGTTGAGGTAGGTTTAATTTCATCTTGTACATGTTACCACTCATTAATTAGTAACCTTTTAACCGCATCATAATATAATTTAAAACAAGGTGTTTGTGGAAATTAGACCTTTCATTGTGCAACTCTACAGTTAATGGTTGAAACGATAAATTTTAAAGAACACCAAGAATGCCCAAGTTTTAAAAGGTTTTTATGTTTAATTTGTTTGAAATTTTGTTCCTTAATTCAGCATCATGATGAACCCTCCAAAGCAGGATTTCAAGTCATGAAACTATTTGGAGTTCATAGTTTGAACCCCTTCTCGAAAATATATTTGTTCGGAGTATCTTGAATTTAGTGGGAGGTTCCCCAAGCCAGTAAAGGAAAGTTTCTTGGGAATGTGTAGGATTTGGATGTGATAGTGCATGAATCTAATAATTCAATGTGATTTGTAGTAAGTGTTGGATTACGACTATACTATAAGAGATAAGAATTGAGGTTTCCTTACCATGCATTAAAAACAGTAGCATAATAAATGCGATGGCCGCCATAGCTTTTTAACCGGCCATGTTTTCCTAGAACCATCACCACGTCTTCATGACATCTGAAAATTATAAACGACAAGGTTTTATTAAACGAATCATCCCCTCTATGGTTTCTCATTTCAACCCTATTTGTAAGTCGTGCTTTTATGCTTTCCTCGACATCAAAATGAATTTTCCACGTGATTTCACCAGCGAGTATAAAGGAGCATATAAGCATGACAAGTTTGCTAATATCAAAAAATACCACCTCATTAATATGCCATTTGATGGTTTTGGATATGGGCTTAGTTGGAAGGCGTAGCAGGAGTGGCAAGCATCAAATGGCAAATTAAACACTTTCACGTTGATGTTGTCACCGAAATAACATTTTTAGATTTTACTCTTGAAAAGCCCTTTTCACATGCTCATTAATCAAACTAGTATGCATGACGCCAACATTTTTGAAATTAAGAAAATGTACATTTGATGTTCTAGTTGAACATGACGTGGAGTCAGCCCACACTATATCAGAATCTTAAAAACCAGGCCGTTAACGTCGATTAACCGGAGTGGATTGACCTTTAAAACTGTTTCTTTAATATTGACTATATACATATTCTGACTATTTTGAGAATACACATTTGATTAATGGACGGTGATATTTTTTTTTTTGTAGTGGGTTCTACTTTTTATGATTCGCAGCGTCATACATACATGCCCATACACGTCCAGGGGGTCCAATTTCTGGTCTAGCGATAAATAAATAAAAACCATGTATGGTTTTTCCACTGTTAGGCCCATTGAATTAAGAAAGTTGAAGTCCTCACCCCAGTGGATTTCCTCCATCAATTTTCCAGCATATAGGAATTGCTGGTTCCACCATTGCTGGAAATGTGGTGTTTTGGAACCTGGA
>JAQGAE010001292.1:0-24277 GCA_034696685.1 Julus scandinavius
CAAAGTTAAACTTTAAAATGATTAGTCCGCCTTTTCTGTCGCACCATATTATCTGATAAACGTGAATAATTTGCATCGTTCAGTTACAACTTTTTGCTAGTTTTTCAATATATATAAATATTTTTTTTAATTAAACATTAAACATAGTTTAATATTTGCATAATAATGCATCCAATGTTTCTATTAAAATTCATTCAGAAAAAACTGAACCAGATCATAAATCCTGCTATTTATAAAATACAAAACGAAGAAAATTACCTATGCAATACTGTTGGCCGTCAGTGTATAAATAACTGTAGAATACAAAATTGTTGAACTCAAATACGATAAATACAAAATACTTTCAATGGATGTGATACCGGATTAAATATTATCATTAATTATTAAAATCACCACGTCTTCCAATAAATTTACTTTTTTTGATTCAGTTCACATTAATACAATACAAATCAAAAGAGATAAAATCAGTTCAATATTAACACTCTAAAACCCATTATAACATTTAGGAAGCGTGACAAAATGTTGTAGATTTTGGTGAGGGGAAAATATAAATTTATTGTTTGGAACACCCAAAAAATACTTGTCTTACAAGAAAAAAATTTGCAATATTACTATCGGGACAAATATTTGAAAACCCGTGACTAACCAAATACTAATGATTTCTTACGAGTTTTTTAATTTTTATTAGCTTGTAGCGCTGCGGCCTTGTTTTGCACTGTTAATGCTGTTCAATCAGGGTTTAATTTTCTCAAACGAGAACTTGCACATCCTACATTTGAAAACCCCTGCACAATGGGACAATATGTATACATATGATATGATACCTGTATACGTTAATGCACCAATGTAAAACATATTTTGCAGGACCATTTCACAAATAGCACATACTTGGCACGATTAATGTATTACTTTGATTAGATACATTTATTACGTGTTACAGTTTAAGACATTCAGCAATATATATATGAAATGTTGAATGTTGTGCATGTTTTCTTAATAAAAAACTAGCAATGGATTTATGAATCCATAAGGTAAAACGAAGCAATTTAAATCGTTCAAAAATTCAGTTAAACATTGATAAGAAATTCATTACGATTTACTTTTTTATCAGATTGTAATGCTGCAGGCCCGTTTTGCCTTCTCGATAGTGACTGTTCGACGAACCTCAAGTGCTGTCCAGATGTCATAAAGAAATGTTTTTGCTGTAGCACTGGATGTTAATGATGTTCAGTGATGGTTTAATTCGCACCAACAAAATATATATCATAAATGCTTTTTAAGAAAGGGGTTATAGCAATATTCTGGAATTAAGAAAAGAAAGTATAAACGTGTAATTTGCAAGCGGTTGCACAGTCTGAATTTTAAAAAACAAACATGTGGATTGGGACAACATTGCATCAGTTGTATTTTGCATGAAAGCTTCACAAATAACACATGCTATGTAAAACTGTTTTTTAAACAGGAAAATAAAACGAACATTTGATCTTCTAATGTCAGTTTCTTATATTGCATTACATTGCAAATACATACATATACTTTATGTATACTTGTTGGTGTACTTGTTACGTATATCAGGACTTACAATTGCAATATACTTGCATTGTTTTATTTTTCTACTGCATTTTCAATCATTTCAAACATTATTTAGTTACATTATTAATTACATAATTTAAAAAGTTGCATGTATACTGTTTTAAAAAAGATGTATTTTAAAAACAGTTAATGCACATGCATTGTGGGATTCGGCCCACCTGCATGGCCATTGTCATAAGTATTTTTGGAATTGTATTTTAGATTGTTTTGTCAATTTGTAATAGAAATGAAGAGAGGAAGAAGCACGGTCACGGCCGATTTTTAGAGAAACTATCATGGCATTTGCTTGGAAACAACTGTGGAAAAGAACGAAAACCACAGTCATGGTATGTGGCCCGGGAATTGAACCCAGGTCTCCCGAATGAAAGACCGACAGCGTTACCACCACCTCACATAGCTTAACATGTTTTATGTTACGAATAAAGAATGCGGATCTTTTCTACAATTTTACCACCACGACATTTAATTGATTTTCTAACCAAACCTAACCAAACCTAACCTAACCTAACCTAACCCGCCGTACGTATCAAATGGCGGCGCGTTCCCCCTTATGGGGAACATACATTAGGGAAGAAAAATAAATAAATAAATAAAAAATAAAAACCTAACCTAGCCTGTTGTTAAATGTCACGTTTAGCGCAGTAATGTGACTTTTAGTGCAGTGTTTATGATGTGAAATCATTTAACAACACATTAAATTAACAACACGCAAATCCTTTGACCGAGCTTCGTGCTTGGTCCTTCGTTTTGCATGTGATCAGACGATGGAATAGCCTTCCTGGTGAAAGACCAAATTTAGTAAAAATTCAATTTAACAATGATGTATTAGCTCCCATACGAAAAAGTGTCTGCAGAAGTTATGCAGAACATACCATGCTTATTTATGCATAAATCAACTTGCAGCATTAGTGTGACTTATACTACACAAAGGCATTGCATAACTTTCTGCAGAATATTATTGCCAGGTTTTAAACCGCAGCCATATTTATGCATACCCATACAAAAAAATGGTTCACGGAGGGAAGCAAACCCGGAAACTTACAAATACCAAAATAACGCTTTTACCCACTCGGCCACCCGTACTACTTGGAAGTGAAACATTAGAAAACGGAGTTATGGTTAGCTAATACTGGGTCTTCATTACCATATTTATTAAATATTAGAGGATGAATGTGATTAGAGGGTTAGATTAGAGGGGTTTATTAGTTTAGAAGGGTTTATTATACAGAGGGGTTTATCAGTTTAGAGGGGTAAATTAGTTTAGAGGGGTTTAGTAGATTAGAGGGGTTTATTAGTTTAGATAGATTTCTGCAGAACATATTTTGCCATAACCAATTCATCAGAATAATTGTGTTTATTTTTTATGCAACTATTCTGCATAATGGTTTTCGAATTGCATTTTGTATGTTAATTTCTGAACAAACTATTGTGCAGAAAGATTAAACCATTTATTTAATGCAGACATTCTGCAGTAAACCTGACGAAGTAATTACGCAGTTAATGCTTGCAAACAAGTTTATGCAGAAATTTTACAAACGTCTACATAAACATTTATGCAGAAATTTTACATACGTCTACATAAACATTTATGCAGAAATTGAACTGGGAATATTTTCTGCATAATTTCTGCATGTTATTTTCGTATTGTTTGCTACTGACGTAGGAGTATTCTCCTCAAATGATTGGGTACGACCTCCTCCCCCCCACCCCCATTGTACTTGCTGATTGCAGGGTACTGCGTAGAATTGAATTGAATTGAATGGTGAATTGAATGGTGAATTCGCAATTCATAAATTATCATATTTTTATTGAAATAAATACATATCTTATAATAAAACAGAAAATGGTATGTATATTGTACATTAAGGCACAGTGCCCGAGTTTGAAGAAAATTTGAAAACAACTTTAAATGAGAAATCGTTTAAATCATTGATCGAACATGTAAACGTTACATACTATAAGCTATACTAGGTTCCTTCATGCAATGGCTGGAAGAGCGCCAGCCGGATACGCTATTTTGTTGGGGACCATATTCAAAAAGAGCATCCCCAAAATTTTTTCAAAAATTGACCCCCGGTCTTACTTACCACATGTCCATTTGATTGGGCTAATTAAAAAAATTAGCCCAATCAAAAAGCGAATTCGGCTGGCATTACCAGCTTGGTAGGGTAGTGGTAATGCTACGTATATCAGCCTTTCATTCGGGATACCTAGGCTCAATTTTCGGGTGGACTACCATGACTGTAGTTTTCGCAGTTTTCCACAGTTGTTTACAGGCAAATGCCATTATACAGTAGTTCCTCTAAACATCTGTCGCGAAGGTGTTCCATCATCTCTTCATTTCTATAATAAATTACCAAAATAATATAAACCCAAAAAAACTATAATCCCAACTGCCAGGTGGGCTGAGTTCCACAATGCATGTGCGCTTAGGATTTGCAAATAAATGTCTTATCAACAATCAATTAAGTCATTTCAAACACATGTGGACGTGTTTAAAAGAATGTTTTATGTGTAATATATATTATCAATGGAAACCAACGCAAATGCAGGTTTAAAAAACGTTTGTTCGTGTGTTAGAGAAATACACTGACCATCTAGTCTGGCCTAGTTGTTCGGGAGATATTGTGTGGTATTAACCCAAAACGTTCAATGCTATTTTATGTTTATGATGATCATCCTCCAGTTGTTTAGGTAGAAAACTCCCATTAAATACATGTATATAATAGTTTATTTAGTATACTGATTACAGACATCCATAAAACTATCAATAAATTACAGCATGCCTTTGAGATAAAATAACGAATAAACAATATTACATTGGAAATGGGT
Source organism: Julus scandinavius (assembly GCA_034696685.1). Lineage (NCBI taxonomy): Eukaryota > Metazoa > Arthropoda > Diplopoda > Julida > Julidae > Julus > Julus scandinavius. Next base: position 4,426 of record JAQGAE010001292.1, read on the forward strand.
TGCACAGCTAACGGTTATATTGAGTTTTTCATTTTTACAGACATAATAAGACATACTTTGTCCTATTTTTACATATTAGTATAAATACCCTGGTAAAAGTTGTACTAAACCACAACACTTGCAGTGCTAACGTCGTCTACTTTAAAGTGTTTGAAACGCATTCAATTCCAACATGAGTATTTTGTGCTACTGGTTTGTTCTGGCTATTCTGACATTGCTTCAGAATGACATTTCTACCACAAGTTCTGATATAAAAGAAGAGCGATTATTGGAGTGGTTTCTTCCTTCGTGGTGGTGTTGTTCCATTAATACTAATTTAAGATGTTGCAGAACGATTCCAGCGCCAGCGCCAGCGCCAACACCAGCGCCAACAACAACGACAACGCCAACAACAACAACACCAACAACAACAACGCCAACAACAACACCACCAACAACAACACCACCACCAACAAGTTCGTAAAGTATATGTATTTGTCGTGTATATGCAATATAAGAAACTGACATTATAGAAGATCACATTTTCCTTAATTTTCCTGAAAGTTAAAAAACAGTTTTACGTCTTCCGGCCAATTAATACAGTTCCTTGTACTATTTTTTTCTATCAGTACAAATTGTGATTTTTTGTTGTTAATATATTTGGGTGTTCCAAACAATAGTTTGGAATACCTAAAAATGATTAACTAATAAACAATTTGCAATATTTCTATAGGTGCAAATATTAGTAAGTATGTGACAAATCGAATACAAAATACATTAAAGTAATTCGTATTTGTTGTATGCCGTTTAAACATTTATAAGACATTCATTATATGATTTACTTTTTTTTAATTAGAATGTGATCCTGCAGGCTTGTTTTGCCAGGCAGATAGTGAATGTACGACAAACCAGAAGTGCTGTCCAGATTACACAATGAAAAAGTTTTGCTGTAGCACTGGATGTTAATGATGTTCACTGATGGTTTAATTTGCAACAACAAAATATATCATAAATGCTTTTTAAGAAAGGGATTATAGCAATATTCTGGAATTAAGAAAAGAAAGTATAATTAACGTGTTATTTGCAAGAGGTTGCACAGTCTGAATTTTAAAATCCAAAAAAATATGTGGATTGGGACAATATTGTATCAGATGTATTTTGCATGAACATTTCACAAATAACACATACCATTGTACAAGTAATATATTACTTATGTAAATGTATTGTGTTGCAATTCAAAACTACACCAATAAATATATTAAATCTTGAATGTTGAACTTTTTTTTAATGAAATTCTCGATGGAATATAAGGAATAAATTAAGCTATTGTTCCAAAATACAGGTACAGCATTACCGAAATGCTGTATTATTCAGAAAGTATTTCAGAAGGTATTACTTTTATAAAACATTTTACAAATAGCACATTACTATGTAGAAGTAATATATTACTTTGTATAAATGTATTATATGTTACAATTATCATTCTTCAGGGTTTAACTTATCTCCACTCACTTCCCCCTTTTTTACCTTTTTGACCATTTTGACTTTCTCACCAGTTGACACACATATTTGTGAAAATTAAAATGGAAATTCCCTAAAATGACCAGGCATACCATCCATGTGGGCATGTTCGATAATATTTTATACAATTTGATGCATACAAATAAATAGTAATCGTCGATCAACATTAAAAAATGGCGAGTGGGAGGTAAGTTTTTCAATGTATGTTTCTATTTGGCATGTTTGAAAACTGATCCAAGTTCCATCAACATTTAAACAAATTTTGCAATGATTGGAATCCCAAATGCCTAAAAACTGTAACAAAAGAATATTTATATTTCAGCTTGCATTTTCAATCTGCTCATGTTTCATATATTGTTGTTACAATTATCATTTGTTTTCATGGAATTAATTATTATAACGTATCGTTATCTATGTATTACATTTTTAAAGCACCCGATGAAGTTACGTATAGGCGAAGTATTGTGATGAATAAAAAAGAAATTTGATTAGCAAATTTAAAAAAATCGCACTTATTAATATAAATGTTGCAAAAATAATTTAGATCAATTGAAAACGCGGAAACGTTTCGCAGTTTTTTAATGAATTTATTAGATAAATTCTTCGATTTAAAAAAGAAAAGTTGACGTCATTATTAATTAGGAAGTATTTTTAAATACATTAAATTCTTAATTCAAAAATCGAAAACGCGCATTGCTAGATTTTGCAATGATGAGAATATTTTCTTAGCACAAGACGCTTTGGTTCTAAAGTTGACACACCACAGTTTTCAAATTTTCATTATCCGAATTTTCATTCTGAACTTTGTTGGATACAGTTGATTATACCGAAAATACGGCCAAAAAAATGCTGTAATTAAAGAAAGTGGTAAAAAAATGTGATAAGTTACCCTAATTTGCACAAACAAGGTCGGATTTTGCTAACAATAAAACAACTTATGGGTTTCACTTCGTTTAAGAACGGGAGGGAAAACGAAAATCACAATGCAGAAAGAATTGATTCGTTATACCGCTTTTCGCTTTACGGCCAATGAACGATGAAGAAATTCAGTCTTTCTACATGTATTTATTGGCTATTAAAAGGTTGTATTATTTAATTGAATGACATTTTTTATAATCAAGAAACTGCTCGATACGTCCGTCAATTCCTTCCTGCAGCGATATTTCTTACGACACTATTGAAGATATTAAAACACATAAAAATACCCCACACATTTAACTACTACTTCAACAAATCAATCCGGACAAATCGCTTTGCATGAATAGGATGTATGATTTGACACTGAAGACCTATAAACATGTCCTTTTTCCAAAATCGTATACGTATATAGATAATCAAAATTATTATTTGATTACTAAGAAACTACATGAAGAGATGCATCTAATTTAAAATGTGTCGGATCCACAATAAGCAATTACATATGTAGTTTGCTTTAATTTGCAATATGATTAGATGAATCTATATTCGTCTTATTTCTTGGGCAAACATAAAGATAAAAGCATGTTGTACGCTTCAATGCCATAATGATATCCTCTTTATTTTAATATATTGGCATTAGAAATGTAAGAATTTTGTGGTTGATACCTATAAATTGATATATACGAAATCATCTCGATGGTCGATCAGATTTAATATTTACCATATATTCTAATATACTACAACTATATCTTGATTCTCTGAATACCAATCTCTCTAACCAACCGTCTGTGTCATGCTAATAATAAAACCCAGTTGTGACAATTCATGCAGTTGTTATAGATATCAAATGTTGTTAAATTATCTGAAAATATATGACTCGGTATTATTGACCTGGATTTTTCATGTTTTGTTACAATTCAAAATGACACTGATTCTAAAACTCCAGATAAATTCCATTGTTTAGCATCCAATTTAGGCTACAGTCGTTTTAAAAACACCTGAAATGTTACTGATCAATATTCAAATTTACTTCAACGATTTTATGATTACCATTAAATTCATTTATGAAAAGGCAAGATGATGTACGAAATGGGTCGCTAACAAAGGGTATTATCAAAAAATGACGTATAGGAGATAGAAAAAATCAGGGTAGCAAATCAAGTAGAGTATAAATACTCTTATCGATCATGCTGTACCAGAACATCACCAACATCAAAGTATTTCCATTGAAGATTTCCGCAAATCATTACCAAAACCATGAGTACTTTGCGTTATTTGCTGGTGTTGGTCATTCTAACCTTACTGCAGAATGGTACTTTTTGTTCAAATGATGTCAATTCATCGCAATCCAGAGACAGGCGGATTTTCGTGTCATCGTGGAAATGTTGCGCCATTAATCCTGCTCTACTTTGCTGTGGGGCTCCACTACTAGCGCCGCCACCACCACCATCACCGCAAGGTTTGTACTGTGCATGACAATGTCAGGAATGTCTAAATTTCTCAAGTAATAATTAACATTATTGTAAATTTAAATTTTGGAACATATAAATATGTTAGATATGGGTTAAGCTGTATGTCTATAGCACTTTTCCATCTGGAAAGCACATATTCTCACATTAATCCTTTTCATTTTCTCCAAATTTACCTTTGATGTTTATGATGTTAGGCTTTTACAAATGAGGAAGAAATTAATGGTGGCTTATTTTATTCTTATCAGTTTGTGGCCCAACGGAAACAACGTGTGCAAATCATCCGGATTGCACGGATCCAACAATGCCAACATGTTGTGAGGATGCCGCATCTAACAAATGCTGTCGTGCTGCCTGCCCATGAATGACTTTTGCTAAAGTTTATTTCTGTTATGTATATAGCATTCCCTGTGAAGCAACTTTCAAACATCCACAAATCTTTAGACATTTTTTTTTTTTCAAAGCAATTCTTCACACTAACATTGTCAGATATTTACAGAAAGAATACATAAATAATACTGAATTATTCCGAAATACACATTTGAGCACTTAACAGATTCTCAGCAGTAGAGTAGTATTATACATACATGTATATTAATTTACATAATCACCAAAACGAAACATAAGATGTACCGTACTCTGTATGCTGTACGTTACAATAAATACAATTACTGTAAAATGTGGATACTTTGGGCAAGTTTATGGTGTTTATTTGGAATTCTGAAAAAAAGTCAAATAGAACCAACTCTCCTCTTTAATAATATGGCATCATTTTTACTCTGTGATTACCAGGTGCAGGGATATTCCCAATCAATTTGTGTCCCAAAGTTAACCTATCATTTGGGGTAACTATAGACCATGCATGCAGTGCGTTTTTAAAGTATATCCTTAGCGGAAAAATTATAAATCGCCATACATATGTCTCATTATATGCCCATAATTGATATTTTCCATATACATTTACAGCCAAATATGGCGTTTAATGACCATGTACGGAGATAATGTTCCAAAAACACAGTCCTAAAATCCCAAACTACAGATATCCCTCGTGTCTGGTTTTCGATTACCGTCACAGACATTCAAACTGGCAAAACTATGACAAGCACAATGTTACTCCCTCACCCCCCCCCTCCCCCTCTCATCCACATTTGCACATTTTGCAATATACCCAATTTTATAGAAATGCAACTTATCATAAATGAGATGTTTTTATTTTAAGACATAGAATTTTGCCCCTTAAATCTGGCGTATAGAGAACTATACAAAATAGAAAGCAATATTTTCATACGAATTTTACAAATATGCAAAGGGTATCTGCACGGGAACTTATCAATTGCAGCAGAATCCCTGTTATTTAAACGGCGCTAGTTCTCCGGTTTAACCGGCGGTATCAGAAGCCATCTTGCGACGTGTTTCCGATCCCTATACTCTTCTATGGTCTGCCATTATAAAGTTTAATATATCAATGATATTGAACGTTATACAAATTGTATCAAATGGATTTCGGTGATGTTGTCCTTTGGGACTTTATGAAGCTTAATTCAAGTTACAAAATACAAGACCTAACTTGTGCATATATTCAAAACGTAATTCAATGCATTTCAAATTACCTCATATTGATAGCCTGCAAATACTTCCTAAAATAATCCTAAAATGCATGAGGCTTATTCCAAGTTATGAGCACAGCTATTTTAAAATAATGGTTGAAATCGGAAGCGTCCAGCCTTTTGTGATGGTCTATGGTCAATTGAAAACGCATTAAAAGTTCGGGAACATCGTTCACTTACATTGATTATATTAATCTTCGACAATAACAACATCAATTACATTTCAAAAATTTGCAACTTCATATTTGAAACGATGAAATACCACTTAACGAAGCCCACTTAACAATATGCATTTCTATAGAAAATGAAATGCTAAATTTGAAGTGTCTGCATATACATAGAAAAAATCTTATAAGAAATTTTACCTTTTCTTTTTTCAACCACCAGCAATAATAAATTCCAAAATCTGAAGCCCTGTTGTCAGTTTTCAAGCCACATTTGTACGGTAATTGCACCCCTTAAATTAGTTATGCTGTATACATGATCCAGCTTTCCTTGCACTCCAAGGTTGTACAAATAAGGAAAAATCGGCACAATATAAAAGGGGAATTGCGCTTTTTTGGTTAAACATCGCAAATTTTTCCTTTTAACACTTATTAATCTTTCCCCCTAATTCAGAAGCGAACACAAGATAATTTTTGTGCACACTTTTAAAGTGTGATTTTTCTGCTCTTGAAATGCATTTTTTGTGCGATTTTTTTTAGATAACAGTGCACCTTTTAATTTAAAGTACGATTTTATGGTAAAAAAGTAATTTTTCTGCATTAAAGGTGAGACTTTATTCTGCTGTAGAAATGCAATTGTTTTGTATTAAATGTATGGCCTTGCTGCACTCCCACAAGCCTAAGGACAATCACCATATATTGATTATTTCTCTTATTTGCTTAATATTCAATTCTAGTCGTACTTTATAGTCTGAATAAAATATGCCGTGGTTTGAAGGTGAAATTCCCAAGTGCCTTTAAAACAGGATGAATACTTAAGTCTTACACAACTTCAGAATCTCTGTTAAATTAAAGTTCATACAACCGGAGACAGAATGTCATTATAAAGGCCTTTATCAACAATTTATGAATGCTTTTCATAATACTTCGTAATTTCTCGGTAGTCTATGAAGTTTCGCAGAGTAGATGAGAGAACGCAGTGACACAGGATGACTAGTAAATTTTCTTGAAAATGCTGATGCTTTTAAACATTTTGCACTTTCGCAATTTTGAATAAAACATCAAGCGCTCGTAACAAGGATTTTCTTGATACTAACATGCAGATGTGTAGCTGAGTCCCACAAATTGTGGGGAAAACATAGTGGAATGCTTTCAGTAAAACAGGAGGAAACAAATACAAAGAAAATTGAGAAAGGAGCTATTTCACGGATATGATGCTAAAGTTTATAAAGAATATCAAACCATATTATTGCGAATGAATTCATACCTTGATTTCATGCAAATTGAGATAATGTTTTTCAACAGAGAATACAAAACGAAATAAAACTAATGACGTACTCTAGGTTTACTGGTAGTCTCAAGTACAATATTTATACTTTACAGATTCAGAAGCTTAACTGAAACAATGAAACTTTTTAAAGTATAGTTTAACAAAAAATTAACTGACTCATAGAAATACCTGTGTAAAATCGCTAGCAACAGTTTATAATGGGCTTGTGTAATTACAGCGAAGTTTGGATTTACGGCTTAGTTTTTCGATAAATGGCCAAAATGTCGGTAAATCCCATGTTGATGGCTTTATATGGAAATAAATTTGTGAGAAAAGCTGTGAAATATATGAATTGTTTCATTTAACTACTATGCAGTGTCATCTTTGGACATAAATTAGCAGTAAGAAGTATATATTTATTTCAATTTAATTAATGACGACCATAGAAAATTTATTTAACTATCTGTTAATACAGCAGGTGAATATTTTCAAAAAAACAATACGTTATTTCAAATCAATCATTAAGCGTGCACTTGAGCAGACTTATAGAATGACCGAAATAGGTACTGTGATGAGTACAGACAAAGCAAGGTTAGACCTCATCGTTTTGCACAAAAAATTGTTTCATACTAGCCACACTTTGGTGCCAATCTAAAATAATTGCTTTACTAGTAGTACTTCTAAACAGGTGAAAATAGTTTATCGGTTACTTTATTTGTATGATTTTTAAGAGCAAATCCTGGTTGATCCCGATAAATCTGTTTGATTTCAACATTTTTTTTAGAATAGTCGATTAATAAGGGATTGCACGCAGTATAGGTTCATCTTTTTCAAAAACCACACCACAATTGAGAAGAACTTAAACTTGTTCTGTTGATGGAAAAACAACAATCCATCACAACAAAAATGTCTTGCCTTTTGGTGATCTAAACCACATGTACCGCGGACTACCGCCTTGCCCATAACCGCCTCTGCGATATTCAACGATATGATAAACACCCAAAATAGTGGTCAATAAATTCTTTAAGTGCTTCGATTCATGTGAGACGTGGGAGTAATCAAAATGATTCATAGCAGAATACAACTTCCATAAAAAATCTCACATTGACCGTGTGCTGCAGAATATATGTACAACGTAAGCATTTTAACAAATGTTAAGGTTTATAGATTCTATACTGTATATACTTGTACACCAATGCAAACCAATGCAAAGTTGACAAACGTCTGATTTAAAAATAAGGACCTCATAAAGGAAATCAATGACCATAAATAATATCAAACTCGATATTAAAGCGATGCCTACACATCTGTTTTATGAAAAAGTTTTGAGTTGCTATCTTCTGATGAAATATTGAAAAGAAATATTGTATACAGTAGATACCAGAAAAACCCATAATGGATATAAATAGTGCAGGCAATAAAGAGGTCTTACAAGCACTTTCTGCATGAATGGTGAACGTTTTGGAAGCTTCTTCAATTCCAAGAAAGCAGTTGCAATTGCTTCCCAAAACATTGTGAGCGTATAGATGTTAAAGAAACAACCACTGTAACATCAGCTGTAACAGGCTACTTGAAAGTGGTCAAAAATCGGTCCCAAATGCAGTATTTATCAAGACAAAATGCTGTGAATGTGCAGCAAAAAAAAAATAGAATGGGAATATGTTTCCCTAGTCAGTGGAATTTCGTATAACTATGGTCCTACAACAAATTTATTGAAATAAAAAGCATCCAGAAGTTAGGAAAGGGAAGCATAACGTATTGTGCAGTTTAGCTAACAGTTGAAAAAAAGATCGCAATTTCCAGTAAAAAAACAGGAGAGTAATGTTGACTCCATGAAGACAGAGAGTTTGAACATTGATTTGTAGACAATGGCGTTAACATGTGCGTTCATGCAATGACTGAAAGAGTTACATCAGCAGAGGCTACGACTTGAACCATGATCAAAATGGATGGTGAAAATGTCACTTCTGTGTTTCTTTAAGTAAATTGGAAGAAACAAATGAATTTTGAAGGATCAGTGGGTTATTTACGAGCTTCGTATATGCTCGCTATGTGGAATCGATCTTTGTACATATGCAACTTGAGAAACAAAAAAAGAGGAAAATAAAGAGGAAAGTTAAGAGTGTTGGTTGTAACGATTCTAGACAATTGTACCACATTCCGTGAAGGTTGTAAAAAAAGTACAAAAAGTGGGTAATCGATGGAAATGTACGTCTTATAGTGAGCGAAGGAAACGGTCACAACAGTAACATTAAAAGGTGGTAAAATCTTAAAGCTGACTAACCAAGAAGCCATTCAAAAAGGACGTCCTCGAGAGGGGATAGGCATGTGGACAGGGGAAGAAGGGTTAAAGCCATCAAGGGCGTCCACTAATGATTTCCGGTATTTATCAGTTTTTGGATTTTCAGTTTAATTGTCTTATAGGTCAGTGAAAGGGGAAATCGACACCAGAAGAAATGTGTCCCCAGTCCCAAATGTACTTGAATTTTTAAAACCTCGGGAAAGTCGGGAATTATGCCTAACTTTGTGTTAAACACAAATTTGATGCTGAAATTTCCCTTCGAGGTCAGAAAATTTTCTAAAATTTCATACAAATCTGGAAAACTGTCGTGGAATTGGTAGCATGAGGCGGGTGCTTGGAAAATTATCAGATGGGCCTTTGTATGCCCAAACAAATTTTCTGGAACCCTACGTTTCAACAACAAAAAATTAAGGACGTCTATGAGGGTGGGTCTGGGCTAAAATGAACACCGTGTGAACAAGGGTGGAGGAGAGTTTATTTTTGAAGGAATTTCGGGGATGTTTTTTTTGAATGGCCCCATCGAAAATTTGTGACTATCTAGAGATCCAAAGCAACAATAAGGGAGTACGATATTACCACAAAAATAACGAAGATATACAGTATATGTAAATGGCTTTTTAAAACAAGGATAGAGAACGATACGCTTTACGAGGAATTTTTAGAAAACTATAGTAGGTTAATGATGCTGAAATTAAGCAAATAAAGGTATAAATGATAATTTTCTTTAATCATATGCTTTGTAAGAAATCTTGTTTTTGTTTGAAACAACGGCAATTTTAAGGTGAAAATAACGTTTTTCTTAATTTTGGAAATAAAGGATTTCGATTTCTTTCCTGAAAACATTCAAAAAATCGTAATCGAAAATTACGAGTTTAGACAACTTTTAAGAAAAAAACTAATGTATAAATAATACATTTATTTGTATTACAGCATCAGTATGTCTTATTTATTGTATTTGACATTTAATAAACTACAGAGAATTACAAGAAAAATGTTATTAAAGCAATTTGTGTATATATCAAACACTTTTCAGAACTATGTACTAAAGCATTAGATACATATTTATCCACATGTAAGTTTTTAAAAAATATGTACGGATTAATACAAATGTAATTTTTTTCGACGATTGTATTCAATAATCAATATATTTTGCCTTATTAAAGATTGCATTATTATATAATGTTTTGGGATCAAATGTAATGGAATTTCCTTTAAATGGAATGGCATTTCAGTATTATTAAACCTCGATTATCGATGATATACAGCAATTAAGATTCCCTTAAGTGCAATAACTTTTTAAAGAGAATTATCGATTATGCAATGTTGCGTAAGCATCTTCCTGTAAGGCTTTCTTATATGGAAAAAAACACAAACTGATACTTTCTATTTTTGCATACTTGGTTTTCTTGTAATTTGTTTGATAACATTGGCTGCTCCTGAAATGGAGTTTATGCAGATTTCTTTCATGGATGTCATCGTATGACTTAAATCTATTAGCAAGTGCACATGCATTGTGGTTCTCAGCCCACCTGGCAGTTTGGATGATAGTTTTTGATTTGTATTATTTTGGACATTACTTGCACAAACTGCATCAGAGATGGCGTTGTTGTTTCAGTATTATTAATTCACTTCTAAACCACTGTACAACAAAGCTACATATTTAGGCAGGATGTATTCGATTAAGATGCACTACATTTGCAAGTTAAACACCACCATATTCAGAAAATAATTTGAATAAATTGATACAATAACAAGCATATGGCAGGTTCTCAACGGTTATGAACTTGTGGGAACAATGCAGGTGGTTCACTGAGGAAAACCCTTCTAAAATAATAATCCATTTGATGAGCAATAAATCAGTGAATTCTGCATTGCGTGACAAAAACTGGCACCACTCATTGAACAATAGCCTCGTCTGTAGCGTTTTTAGACGCATTACTGCATCATGCTTGGACACACTGGCACTGCCTTTAGTGACGAGAAAAAAATTGATTTTTTGACAGACCAGAGAGTCTGACAAAACAATACGGAATGGCTGTCAATGTTCGACAAACCTGAGATTTAATATTCCAGTCACCAAGTCAGATTCAAAACCAAGCCGCAAGCAGTCCTGCTGAGTAACATGGCGATGATAGATTTCAGAAATTCACTGAAATTCTCAATGGCATCGTCAATTACATTAGCTGATTGACATGCAGGCCGACTATCACGTGACTACTATTTTTATTGTTTTACTACACGCCTGTGCATCCAAGGTGGTAAACTTCTACCTGACCAATTAGCTTTATTGTAGTTCAGCACCGCCTTGCCTCTAAAATTACCATCGCATTTTCTATGATAACTTTGTCCTTGCACTCCAAAAAAGCTATCTAAATGGAAAAAGCAATGATAAAGCGCACAGGAGATGCTAAACCTTAATATTAGGTTAATTATTCATAGTGTACATGCGACCTAGGGGAGGATCCATGCATTTTTAAAAAGGGGTTCGTATCCTGTTGGGGCCCCATAAAGACAACGACCTTTATTGGGTATTGTTTGCAATACAATGACTTTCTAGTCATTTCTATACATTTATTTACCAGATATTTCATAGTGAATGTTTTAGAACGAACCCGCTTGCATAATTTTGAACAATTTTTCGAGAAAAATGCATTCTTAGTGCATTTTCTGTAATTTGTTTTGAATTTTAATAACACTGTGTGCAACAAATTTATAAATATTAAAAAGGATTAACCTTGAAAACCTTGACTAAAAATGATATTTTTACAGGCATATGTTTTGCAAAACAATGTCATTTTTGCAAATAGTACAGTAGAAGCTGCCTAATGCATACGCTTGGGACCAGTGAAAAAGATGCGTTTAGACAGGTTCATTTATATACATGGGTCCCAAATCTGCACCGTAACATTTTATGCTTTTAGAGAGGTTATTTATATACACAGGATGCGTTTAGACAGGTTCTACCGACATTTATGCTTTTATAGAGGTTTCTCATGTACACACGTTGCGTTTAGACAGGTTTATGTAACAACTATTCATAAGTGAAAATAATCATTGAGTTCCTGGCCATATTTTTTCTAGAAAACCAACTTTAATTGTTTATCATTTTATATGGACCAACATGAATTCTAATGTCTAACTTAGCAGAATACCCAAATAGTTATTGGGGGGGTTTGAACCCTTGGATCTCGACCCCTTATACCCGAACCAATGTACCGAATATGTTCACATTAATACGCGATAATTAAACATCCAATTCAGAAAATGGATCTGTGAGACACATAAAAAACCTCCGTCATCATGGTTCACCAAGATGGCGGCCCTCTGCCTCGCCTGATCTTCTTTGGAAGCATCAATCAGCCCGTTTATTTACAACTTTCATCAGTCGAAAATGTTTTATTTTATCGTTTTTCTCGGGAAATTTCGTTTCATAGATCAGTGAAAAGTTATTACTAGACTGCAGATGCTCCATTTTCGATTATTAAACTTAACCGTCGTGATCTTTGGAAACAGGACGGATATCAAATAACCCTTTTACATGTGGGGCTAATAATAGCTAATTAACATTTGCCATTTATTTCCGACATTTAAAATAACGTTACAAATTTGCAATTATTTCGTTCGGAAAAAATCTGATTCGCTTGCCAGAAGCCAAAACGGAAACCGGCAAATTGGGCCTCGATGTTATCAGGGATCAAAAAAACAAGGACGTTAGCTATTGTGAACATGTCACAAATGTTCGTTCGTTGGCATTCTTAGAACCTAACTAAAGTAGAGCTAAAATATCGTATTCCATCAATTATAAGACGCCATCGATTATAAGACGCACATTAATTTCAGTACCACTATCAGAAATTAAAAAGCATTGATTCTAAGAGAAAATACATTTCTTAGAATATCTTTACAATTTACAAACAACACTAATAAGTAAACACACTAAATGTAAATAATGAACATATGAGGAAGGAACTTCAGGTACGTCATTTCAAGCATAATATTTGGAAAAATATACGGAACATATTCAAGTTGCTGGGGACGTGTATCCGGCGATTATTGCCTGGACTGAAGGGAAGTGTGGGAAGGAATGGGACATTTTGCATATTTTTATTTTTAAAAGTATTGAAAAACCATAAAACATAACAAATTTTATTCGCAAATTTACTTTATAATATTGTGAATATTGTGCCCAGGTTAAAAAATATTTCTTATTAATAAAATAAAAAAATATTTGTAAATAAACTTCTCTATATGTTGTTCCTTTCCTCCTGCGCACATGAGGATTGAGAGGCAACGTTTCAAAGGAGATACAAGGGATTACACCACACTAATTTAAGATTTTCTTTGCAATAATAAGAACACACTTTTTCAAAAACAATTAAAAAAATACCTTTGATCAGAAATTTTTCATTAAAACTAACAAAATATATTGAAAATGGACTAACATCATTGCAAAATTTATAGATTTCAAGCCATCTTGTCTTTTCTCCACACAGAGATGGTGTGGGAAGCTTCAGTATGATATTAAAATCTATATCATCAAATTCATTAACAAAAAAATCTTCTATAGACTCCTCAGATGATTACTGGAACAGTCCCTTTCCTCCTGCACTGTTGAGTCCCAAACCTCCTTCCACTAAGTCTTTGTCTCAAACACACCGACTTGCAGATTGCTAGTAAACATCTAATAATATCATTACCATCCTAACTGGTATTAGTGTACTTAATATCATATATAATATGAAACATTTGCCTCTATAAACCATAGTTTTAGAAAAGTTCAATATTTGAAGTAAAAACTGTTTTTTGGTAGTGAAATTACACTTTTCTTATCTGTATTACTGTGCTTCAACAGAATTAAGGTCACCATTTTACAACAACAACAACAACAAAAAATGCAGGAACACAAGTTCCATCTTGGCACTCCAGTGTCTAACTTTTTACACATTAAAGTTGTAATTATTGGCAATGTCCCATTTCTCATGTGTCTCATTCCTACCCACTCTTCCCTACAATTGTTAAGATACAACCGCGACGCACCCCGTTTTTAGAGATGTTTCCATGGGTGGAAAAAAGTGCCCCTAATAATTGATGAAATATACGGTAATGAATAGAAAGTGGAAAAGAACTTAGAACTTACAATCTTGCTTAAAATTTTTAGCATTTTTAAATTTGCAAACAGGTTGGTTAGGTCTTAGTTGAGGAGAACCTTTAAAAAGTTAAACACGATATTTTTTCGTGGCTGGCAGATCAAAATTTCTCAAAATCGAAACACAAGGTTACATATGGTTTTGAAGGCAATTTTCAAGGCGATCTGTTTTGCTTTATGTCGAGCTTGTCAAGTGCACGGGGTAAGCTATGAAGGACATGACTTCTTGAAGATTAAAACTCGTAACAGTTTTTTTTTAATAAAACGCAGTACAATAATTGCAAAAACACCACACGTTTCTCTCTGGTTTCTGTGAAAACGGTTTTGTCTATGGATTTCCGTTATGCTTGCCCACAAGTCCTCGTGATTTTTTAATTAAGTTTAAAACAGTGTTTCTCAGGGTGGGGCTCGACGATTTCTGGGTACATTTACCCGAAACCCTTTCAGAGTGACCTCGAAGCCTTTACAGGGAGTCTGTGACTTTAAAACTATTTTCATTAAAAAGTTTTGCGTTAACATGACAAGAAACTTGAAAAGTAATAAACTGCTGATTGTGTAAGCAAACTAGGACCGTGATATAGGTCCGTAGACATGAATTGACTATTTCTGCATAACATTCAAAGAAAGTGTGACATGATTTTTCTTCTTAGAAGCTAGAAGTGGTCCCTTCCTTATATTTGACGTAAATTATGCAGTAATGCAAAGATTGTACTCCTGTTTTACTTTCTTGTAGCTTTATAAAAATGAAAATTGGTTCAATAACCCCAAAACATAAAACACAAATTCGAAAAATAAAACTTTGTTTTTCTATGCAAGTTCTTGTGTATTTTATTTAATAAATACACATAATAATAGAAATATAATTAAGATTATGACAAAATATAATTATTTTATCATTTATTAAATATGTAATAATGATATTTTATCTTTATAAGTCAGTACATTGTCCGCCTAGAGTCCATTCAAAAAAGACGTCCTCAAAAGGGGGTTGGGGGAGATCCATGGCATGTGGACATCATGTTGACAGGGAGGAAGGTGAAGCCATTAGAGATGTCCACTAATGATAGTATTTTTCACATTATGGTTTTTCTGTTTAATTGAATTTTAAAGGTCAGTGAAAGAGGAAAAGGACACCGAAAGAAATGTACCCCAGTCCAAATAGTACCCAACTGAACACCAGTTTTATACGGGAATTTCCAGACCTCGAAGGGAAATTCTCAGAAAAATCTGGAAAAATAGCGCAGAATTGGTAGCAAGACAGATGCTTGGAAATTTATAAAATGGGCCTTTGTATGTTCAAACAAATTTGCCGAAGACCATACACCTATACCTCGCTATACGGCCTTTCTTAATTATGGCACTTTTCAATTTACGGCCAACAATGTTTCGTTAAACAGCCAAAAAAAAATGCTGTATAATTAAAGAAAGTTGCGAAAAAATGTGATCATTTACCCCAATTTGCACAAACAAGGTCGACTTGAACAACAATAAAACAACTTAAGGGTTTCACTTCGTTCAAGAAGGAAAAAAATTAAAATCACAATGCAGAAAGAATTGATTCGTTATACGGCTTTTTCGCTTTACGGCCAACTTTTCCGGAACGTATCTAGGCCGTAAAGTGAGGTAAGGGTGTACTTTAAAAAAAAAGGACGTCTATCAGGGGGCAAATATATTTTTAAAGAAATTTCTGGGACGTCCTTTTTGAATGGCCCCCTAAGGCATTCTTATAACATTCCAGCAACGCTAAAGGGCCATTCAAAAAGGACGTCTCCAAAATTCCTTCAAAAATTGGTGTTTAACACAAATTTAGGCATAATTCCCGACTTTCCCGAGGTTTTAAAAATTAAAGTACATTTGGGACTGTGGTCACATTTCTTCTGATGTCCCTTTCACTAACCTTTAAAACTCAATTGAACAGAAAATCCAAAAACTAAAAAATACCCTCAATAGTGGACGTCCATAATGGCTTCCTCCGTCCCTCCCCCCTGTCCACATGTTGGCCACAGACCAGCATATCCCCACCCCTCCTTCTTGAGGACGTTAATTTTGAACGGCCTCTTTAAAGGCTGCCAGCCACCGATTTGAAGACGCCTATTGTTCTTCCACCACACCAAGACTCACTTTCTAGTGTGAAAGCGAAACACATAAATGGGTCAACAACAACATCAACAACAACAAAAAAAGTATGCAGGATGGCTACCTACAACCCATGCACCCACAGCCAATGACATGTGAGCAAGAGCGCCACGTTAGCATCGGCGGTGACTTTAGCATATTTTCCCTATCTCGCCCATGGGCACAAGACATTTAGAACATAGTAAAAACTTACTTTTTCTGTTGTTTCTACGGAATCTGAAGAGCGGGCACCTACGCGTCCCGTGGATGCCGTGTTGCTTGCGTTTCATCTGCGGCAATGCCTGAGTTTCTCATCCGTGCGTGGCGCTCCGATTCCCGGCTCGCCCTTGAACGTCAAACTACAGGAAAACGCGTTGCTAGCAGCGCTTTTTTACGCTGCTGAGAGCTTTAAAAAAAGTCACTGAAAACGTCCTCCTACTTATTTCTACCGGTAGGTTTGGTGGAGTTTATTGCGGGCAGCGCGATAGGCAAAACAACTAGCGCACGTGGAAATAGGTACGTCGCTGCCTGTCTCGACCGTCGGTAAACGGTGGGAACAGTGACCGCGAGTACAGCTCGCTGGACGCGCCTGAAACACACTGATCATGTACGGTCGAGGTGCATGCCATCATTTTTCGGGCTGATAGCGTATTTTCTGGCACCAAACGTAAGGTGGGGCCATAACCGACGTTAAGATAACGTGCCAAATTAAAACGAAATTGTCAAATTTCACCGAATATCCGTGGTTCAAACGTACGGTTTGGGAATCGAGGTGGGCACAACGCCATCCACGGGCGTCGTTATATGACGTCAAAAGCATCATCCTGGCAAAGTCTCCAAACTTTTATGACACATTAAATTCTATATTTTTTTATTATTATTATTTTTTTCTCGTTATCTGCATTTTCAGTGCAAATAATGAACTAAAATGAGGCAAGCGTTCATTGGCAGATAACCTGACGTACACTTGGGTAAATGAAGGTGCGATTTTTCACAGTTAAAAAAATCCTTGCATTTTACAGAAATATGCAGTAAACTGGATACAGTAGAACCTGTCTAAATGCATCCTGTGTAAATCAATAACCTCTCTAAATGCATAAAATGTACCGGCCCCAACTTGGTAGCCCATGCACAAATGAACCTGTCTTAATACATAACCTGTCTAAAAGCATATTTTCCCCCGATTCCAAGAGTATGCATTTAGACAGGTTCTACTGTATGTATATATAATTTCTTTCAAATTTATCCAAAATGAAAGCACTTTTCGTATTGAAAGCCCACTATTGACATATAATCAATCTAATTTAAGGTGATATGGTATGAGAAAGAAAGAAAATTAAATTTCAGTTTGGGGCCATTCAAAAAGGACGTCCTCGAAATTCCTTCAAGAATTGACCCCCGACTCGCTGTCCACATGGTGTCAATTTTAGCCCAGACTTCCCTTTCCCCCTCCCTTACCTCATGGACTTCCTTAATTTTTTTTCAGTAGGGTGTCCATACATTTTTTAGAAACATACAAAGGCCCCTACTATAAATTTCCAAACACCCTCCTCGCTACCAATTCCACGACATTTTTCCAAATTTTTCTGATTAACCGAATTTTCTTGGCCTCAAAGGGGAATTACAGCATAAAATTGGGGTTTACCACAAAGTTAAGCATAATTCCCGACTTTCCCGATGTTTTAAAAATTCAAGTACACGTTTGGGACTGGGGACGCATTTCTTCTAGTGTCCCATTCTCCATTCACTGATCTTTAAAACTTAATTAAACAAAACATCCAAAAACTGAAAAATACCCTCATTAGTGGACGTCCATAATGGCTACACCCTCCCTTTCCCCTGTCCACATGCCAGCAGACCACCCTTACCCCCTCTTGAGGACGTCCTTTTTGAATAGCCCCTTTCGGAAATCCATTTCAGCTTTAGTACAAGAAATATACTTGAAATTAATCCCAAAATGAAGGTACTTCCCGTATCTAGCTATAATAGTACCTTGTTTCAGTGCCATTAATTAACAGTACGGCAGTAATTTATTCTTCCATGCAGGCGACGTGATCATTATTCACGAAAAAGAAATTAAAATTAACTTTGATTGTTGTCAAAGGTCGATTCTTGAACCTTGATCCTAAACTTTTTAATATTCACCGGCAAATAAGAAAATCATGTGCCAATATACATATGTGTAATCAGCCAATGAACCCCTTAAGTGTTCATCGCATGGTCATTGAACCTAATTCAATATTGTAATTTTTTTATGTAAATTGAAGTTAATAAACTAGTTGTCGTCACGCACATATTTCCTATTGGCTCAATTTGGAGTCCATTATTTTGAAGGAGTTTTTCAGTCCATTTCATTGTTCAGTAAAACCTGTCTAAATAAATAACCTCTCTAAAAGCATAAAATGTACCGGTCCTGACTTGGGAACCCATGAATAAATAAGCCTGTCTAAAAGTATATTTTTCACTGGCCCCGACTCCTAAGAGTATGCTTTTAGACAGGTTCTACTGTGATTGTGGTTGCAGTGGGGCTTTGTTTCGTTTGTTTGTTGATTTTTAATGTTGGCCTATTTCTGCAACTAAGGCTAAACACCAACGCTAGGGGATAAGCCTTCATCACCTACCCGGAATTTTGCCTACGAGGGGGACTTCCACCCCCTCTCGACGGGGTTTTAAAGTGGAACAATCAACATTGGACCTCGGTTTAAACCTCATCCAAAAGAGCCGCCACTTACGAAATTTCTCCCATTCATAAAAATTCCCACCAACCTCGACTGGGGAGCGAACCCCCCCACCTTAGGATCCACCAAAGGTGCAGCAGGGCGCCATTTTGGCTCGTGGCGATTATTTGATTGGATAAGCTGAGAAATCATCATTGATTAGTATTACCTAATTCGATAATTTGATAATGTATTTTTAATTCAAAAATTATGGCACTGAAACGCAGCATAAGTGTAACTTAAGTTTAAGTTGTTGTGACCAATACTATCGATCTCGCAGTATTCCATTGAGTGGTACAGTACCAGTCCACGTGCACTTTTGTACTGTAAACATTGTGAATGAATGTCGAAATCAACCCTCTTGAAATTGAATAGTTTTTGCCCATGTTTGCAACAAAAAATGCAAGCCGACATTTATAGTAGAATTTATCAAGGGGATTAGCTTCAAAAGCGTTATCGACTTGAAACGTGAAAATTACACCTTTCAGGCGTGTGCTTATTTTTGAAAAGCACATGGTTTTATGTTAGCTTTTTGCTATGTCCTTGGAAGAAACCAAAGTTGAAAATCTACACTCTTAACAACTAAAACATCATTTGCCAACTCAAATGTTGACAAATAGCTTAAATTAACATGCATCAGCATC
>JAQGAE010001293.1:0-24272 GCA_034696685.1 Julus scandinavius
AGTAAATGTTAATAAGAAAATGCGTGAATTAAACGAAAAGAGTAAAGGCTGTTCCATTAGCACAACAGCAAGTTGTTTAATTAAAACACAATAGAATTCGTCAATTTATCGCATCATCAACACAACCGCATGCGCATTTTCCCTTCGCACAAAAGCACTATGCACAATTATCACTTCGCATGTGCAGCAGGTTTTTTGACTATCGGTGAAATTCCAATAAGAGTTTTAAATTTTTCATTTCACACGCCGGAATGCGACGCTAATTTGAGCAGTTTGGTATATCGTTTGTCTGTGTGTGAATTCCAGTTTGTCCAGAATAGGGAGATCTACAACCCCATACAAAAATAATGTGCAGAAAATGACTAGAAAAATATCCCAGTGCATTTCCTGCAGAAACTATTATGCAGAAATTTGATACAATTCTAGCAATTTGTATTCCCAGAAAATAGTCTGCACAGCTTTCTTCCTAGCAAATTTCTGCGGAATTTTAAAGATGCTTTAAACTTACAGAAATACTCCAAACTAAATCAACCCCCCTAATCTTATAAACCCTTAAACCTAATAACCCCATCTAAAGTAATAAACCCTTTAAAGTAATAAACCTCTCTAATCACATTTTCATCACATAATATTTAATAAATAAGAGCATTTATAACCTTAATTGTAATGAAGTCCTAGCATTAGCTAACCATAACTCCCCTTTTCTAATGCTGAAATTCCAAGTAGTACGGGTGGCCGAGTGGGTAAAAGCGTTAATCAGGTAATTGCAAGTTTCCACGTTTGCTTCCATCTGTGAACGATTTTTTTATAAATGTATATTCTGCAGATTTCTGAAGAAATGACTTGCAGAATTAGACACCATAATTCAGAAACGTACTTTTCTGCAGAGGTTTAGGACGCTGAATTCTGAGTCATTTTTTGTATGGGATGCTATTATAATATAGATAATCTGTGGCGTCACAGTCACGTGCATCTTTATAAAAATGCACGTGACTGTGACCTCGTGCACTTGCTGTTCTAAATCTTATGCAAATGCAGTTCTTTATCCCGTTCTTTTTTGTATTTCCATCGTTCTTGTATTGGAATGTTTTTGGTAATTGGAATGCTTCTATAGTTCAGTTTAATTCTTTTAACTTCTTGATGTTTAAAATAAATAGTTCACATGTAATTTATCGTTGAACTCATATTATTTAGAAGTTATTTCAACATCTAAAATTGGTGACCCGGACATAATAAAGAACTGCATGTGCATAAAATTTAGAACAGCATGGGCACGAGATCAAAACCAACACGTGCATCTTTATAAAAATACACGTGACTGTAACACATTCTGATCATCATGTATACCACCCTCCACGTTTTCATTAAACACTGGAGGAGAGGAGTGTGGCCAAGGCCGTACCCAGTCAGAAATTATTAGATAAAACTACGTCGAATCGACGTTGTTAAACGTCATCAATATTGTTGTCGAATCGACGATATTTACGTCACAATATCGACGTTGATAAATGTCGAACGGTCATTTTTCGAGGTCGATTCGACCTCGTTTGGAAGTTTAATTCGTCCATTTGACGGTATTTCGATGTCTTGTAGCCATCGATTTGAGGTCGTTTTGAGGTCCAATCAACGTCGTTTCGAGGTCGAGATCGAGGTTGTTTCGACATCTAATCGAACTCGAAACGACCGCGATCTTGACCTCGATGTAGTTTACCTGTATGAAAAAGGAGTCATATAAATATATATATGATGGCATCTAACATTCATAACTACCTCTTTTATTATTTTTTTCACAGATAAGCAAGACAGTTTACAATATCGGAAACTCTCCTTTTAATAGCTAAACAAGCAACCAAGAGAAAGCTAATGCCAATTGGCATTCCCAAAAACTGGTAAGGTATTTGTCTGTAAATGTAGCATATCTCTTAATGCTTTTTTGATGGTTGTGTTTATTAATGACAATTCATCGATAAAGACAACTGCAAAAGTATGTCATGCATTGATATATTGTTACGAAATTTTCTGCTATCTTTGTCAAATTTTTTTCTCTTGCAAGAAAAAAGGTTAATGGTGCACTTATTTTAAAGTTATGTGTAAACTTGAGTTAACATGCTAAAAACAACTGACAAGAATGGAATTATGAAAGTTAACAAAACTTCCTAATGATATTGACTAGTAATGAAATCTATAAAATTGGAAAAAACTTATTTCATGCTGCTTCTGTACATCTCGTCGTCCTCCTTCCTACAGGGAGTGTCTTTGAGCAAATTTCCGGCTGCTTCTTTACACACCACCAGCTCGGATTCTTCGTTTTTGGCCAAGATTGCCGCTGTGGAACAGAAATATTGAAAATTTATTAAAAGACTACATTAGGTTTTGTGTAAAAAAGGTCTTTGAAACTTAAGCAACACATATATCAAGATTTATATATTATAGCATAGTTTAATTAACACATATTGCATCCCAAAGATTGGTTTTCACCAAAGCAACCTTGCGCCCGCCCGATCCATGCATACTGAAAGATGATGCGCATGTGTTTGTTAACACTTTAGCCAGAAGAGCAAGCGTCGATGCCTTTTCATTTTTTGTTACATAAGCACCGAAATAATCAACCTGAAAATAATAACAAAATTATAAGAAAATTATAATACACAATAAACATTATAATAAACTAACAAGGCTTCACATAAACTTACAACAGCTCCAAATTGTAGGGGATTATCCAGAAAGGAGTTAAATGCAGAGACATCTGACACACTTTTTAAAGGAAGAGAGGGCAATCGAGGAGGACGTGCGACCCTCTTCTCATTTCGCAGTAAAGCTCTGTTTGTTTAAGCCTGATTCATTACCAAGACATCAATTTTGCTTGAAAGCTTTTTCAACATTTTTTCGAAAGTCAATAGTTGTTTTTGAATTTCTGCAATGGTATTCCCCATAGATGTTTCCGAGTTAGTGCCTGCAAAGCATTACATTAAGAAATTGCCATTAAGAAACACAACTAGCAGCTAAAACATTGATACATACATATGCTGCATTTGCAGAGAACTATCTTACCAGCTTATGGGTATGCTGATTAGCCATGGCTTTCTCTTGAAATGCTTGCCCAGCTGCTAGAAGAACAATTTCCTCCAGTTGTTAACCCATCATGTGTGTCTGTAAAAAATAATAAAACATAGCTATTATGTCTGCCATGCTTACAGATTACACTACAAAGATTCATAATCCACACATTACAGGAATTATAAGGAAAAGCAGTAGAGAATATATATATGCTACATTTTAAGTTTTGGTATTATACCAGATTGCGGGGATGAGGATATACTTCTGTCGAGGCCTCTGTTTGGTCCACTCCTTGCAGTGTTCGATTCCTCAGTTGTACTGATCCTTGCAGATGTTTTCCCTCTTTCTTCAGCATCTGTACCTACAGATAAACAGACATTGTGTAAAGAAAATAAAAATAACAATGTTTCAGTTTTTTATACGTCAATCGCTTGGTTTAAAGTATTACAATATGTTTGAAATAAAACAAAGAAATCTTACCTTTTCTTGCCTGCTCAGCAATTTTAATTGCAGCCAATGCCCTCTCCCTTAGGGAAGATGACTTTGATGGCACTGGTACCTGCTGGATGGCTAGTTGTTTGCCAGTGCTCTTCTCTTGAATGTTTACCCGGAAAGGTTTCCTAGGTGGCAATGGTTGAATTGCCTCAATGTTCAATGCTGGTGGAACAAGAACGACATCCACGCCTTTTAAAAAAGTCCTGCATTAATTCAACAAGTACAAATAAATGGGTTAAAAAATAGCATTGCATACCCATTTTTAACCCTTTCATTTAGCACTATAATAAGTAAAGGGAGACAGCTAATAAAAAATTAATGTGACAATTATACTGTGTATAAAGCGCTAAAAAACCATTACCTTATTTTGCGATTGTGGATTTTTTCCGGACCTTCATCAGATGATGATGACGATAACAAGAACTTCCAGACATGCTTTTGGCAGCGGCGGCCTCACCCAAGCTCTGTTTCAGTTTCGTAGTTAGAAGTTTCTTGAAACCTGTTCATACCGACCCTCGCACGCAGTTCGGTTGCTGAAAATCAAGAGAAGATTATGGTCTACCACAAGCTACACGAGGGGTCTAGGGGGAGCATTGCATGTTTTGTTTCTAAATCCCCGATAGGCTAACCCATAACAGCCTCCAGGTATGCGTGACTCACAATAATATCTTTTAATTTAAACCATGTGCAGGACCCATGTCTCATCTGGTGTTTGGTGGTGTTTCAAAGCACTGCTCAGTTTCGTCATGGGGGGGCAATAAATCGAACACATATTGGAAGCAGTGTCTTCGCCTTCTTCAAAATGTAGCTATATGGCAAGGCCAATCCCCAGGAGGTGTTTCCGTCCAGACCTGGCAAAAACTGGATGACGACAAACTGAAACAGAATGAAATATAAATGAGCGCAGTGTGAATTTAGGCAGTGGATTTTGACCGAAAACTGATAAAGAACATACAATTATCAGATTAGCCGCCATGTGTGCAGTAAAGGCACACACAACATGCGGTTCTCGCAGGGCATGAGCCAGCATTTACACTCCAGATCAGCAAGTGGAAAAGTTTGTGTCCAGCCCATAAGTCAGAGAACACCGATATTCCCAACACAGACGACTTCATAGGGTAGTAAAAGTAATCCTGATATTCTCTGAACCTTCTGCCCACAATAAACACATCACCTTCATCATCTCGCAGGATATACTCAAGGGAGGCCACTAACCCATCAATCAAGTGGAAGAAGCAATCTCTTTGACCTGACTACAATTTTGTGCCATTTACCAACATCTTTTTAAAGTGGTGCCCTAACCTATTATCATTTGCTAAATATGGCCTAGAAAGGGTTACTTCATTGTCATTATTCTTTAAGGACACAAATTTTGAATAAATCGATCTCACTCGATCTCGGTTTACAAGTTGTTCTAAAGGTTTGTAGCCCGACCAAAAATGCTTCCTTCATTGATTTCAACCTGTTTTCAAACATAAATGCACTAAAGTCGTCTAAGGCCCCCCACTGCCGACACTTCTTTACAATATGGCAGAGAGTGTACATAATATGCCACGAAGTGCAGACCAAAGATCACGGCGCCATGCTCTATACATACTCTAAGACATTCATGGGCGACATCGATCATGACAGGCAAATGCACACAGCTGCACAGAATGCACACAGCACAAAATAATAGTAAAAAGTGCTTAAAGATATTTTCGTTAATATGATTCTTCATCACAAGTATTGAATCATAGCACAACATGTGACGTAACTCTTTAGCATGGAACTTATACCACTTTTTAAAGGACCTAGGCAACCTATTAATGTCACTTGGGCAAGTCGGTCTTAATGCTACTTGCTTATCTAAAATTGCATTAACTGCATCTGGTCGAATTTTCCAAGGGCCATTCCAGCACCTCAGCACGGTAAGGAGACATCTAAATACCCCTAAATACACCATGTGCATGGACTCTAACCGAAATTGAGACACCATGCCTACAGGTATTTGCTCTAACGGCGAAGTCCCAATGTGATGTCGCCCCTGTTCTTTAGCGACAAAGGACTCGTTTGTGCAGCAAGGCTCGTCTAGCTCGAGATAGTAAGTGTTGCGATCCCAGTCACCCCAAACTGTGCATTTCTCGCACGAAGCATACCCGTTATGGCCTACAATACATTTCACGAATGCACGAGCCGGTGCATCTAAAATAAAATGCCTCAATTCAAAGGGATACGTGTTACCATTATGGACGTAGCCGTCAGCCAACAACGCACTACATTCATGGACAAAGTCGTGAAGATAATCTTCCATGTCTTGTGGGTCACTTTGTCCAAAAAAAACAGCAATTATGAAGGGTTCATTGGCTGAATCCACCAAGTAGCCCAAAATAGGCCAAAAATTTTGATCCTTCGTCATTTATGTTCAAGCCATCCATATTTACATCAATAGTGATTCACCCAAATGTCTCCAAGTATTCATCCAGGACATAATTATTTAAATTTTGTGTAATAACCTTGTACCAAAATTTGCCATTGCCCATTAGCACAAGAGGATTTAATACTCGTAGTAGGTCGTCAAGTTTTTAAGGATAGGGTTCATGGAGATGTACCCCTTGCTTTAGAGACTGTTTTAAAAATGTTCCCTTTGGTGGTCATTTTGAAAATTACCAGGGCCAGGGGCAGAATGAGGGTCAGAATCGGGTATAGAGCCAAGGTCAGAATAAGAGTCAGAGTCAGGGTCAGAATGAGGATCAGAATCAGGGTCAGCACCATGGTCCGAGCCGAGGTCAGAATCAGTGTCAGCATCGTGGTCAGCATCGAGGTTAGAGCAAGGGTGTTGTCCTTCCTCCGAGGACAAACAACGACTCGTGAATTTACTAACATTTTTCAACATTTCGAGTCTAGCCCGTTTTTTGTTGGCTACTGCGAGTTGTGTTGAAATGTACCGCTTAACATTTCTCAGTTCCACCTATGCAGAGGATGAGATAACTATAACGAGGACACGATGCGATCACAGAATTCATAGTGAAAAATAAACTATTGTCCATCATTATTATATATATCAGATTTTCTGCTCACAGAAACAAAGTGTAAATTAAAAGCCTTTTTGGAGACAATTATCTTATCACTGCTTATTAGTGGCAGCGGTGTCCAAGCTATCACTATCCGACATTCTATAGAAACCTAATATAACAAATTCAAAATTATAAAGTTACAGACATCTGTTTTGCCCATCCTCGTGCTACATATGAAATGTATACGATGTATGGGCCACATTAATACTTCGAGAAATGTTTCAAGTCAATCATTATAAAACAACATTTATAGTCGTTTGTTTTCAGACATATATGGGACGTAAATACATTTTCTACAAGGATAGAGAATTTCAATTGGAGAATTTGAAAATTGGAGAAATGTTAAAGTTCCCTAAAACACCTAATATATGATATTCTCTTTATACTGCATGTGACTGAACATATATATACTAAGAACAGTATTATGGTCATATATGTATATTAATATAAAATACAGAATATATGTGTATGTATAATGTAAAGACCTAACAATTAAAGTGGATGAAAGGAATGGTATACGAAAATATGTGGGTGTTGTTGTGAAACGGGGTTTTGTCCCGTTTGTAAAATGTAGTCAACTCCATGTGTGTGAGTGAAAATATTTGAAATCAAATTTAAATCATGTTTAACATCAAATGTAAAACATTTTCACACACAGATCGACTCATGGAGTTGACTCCAATTTGAAAACGGGACAAGTACCCTGTTTACAGCACCATATATCAACGCAGTTCACTTTACTATCCTTTTCTTTATAGCCCAAAGTATCTATTTTTTTTTAAAATAATTGGTTTAAAAAACATTTTACCTACCTGTTGAATGGTTATCGTAATCTATATATATATCCTTATACGTAGTTTGGTTTTTACAAAAGATCGATATGGCACATACACGCACACGCTCAAGCTCAGCCAAGCTGCTTTGAAAATGGCTGCTTGGTGGCGTATACCATGTTGGGATTAATGTGCAGGGGGATAGGGGAATTCAATCAGGGGTCTGTAAAGTTTATATAAAATTAAAAATTTGTATACAAATTATATTTGTATGAAATTGATATGTTATTCAAAATGTTGTTGTTAAGGGAATTAAAGTGATTTCGGTATTTATACAATTCATACGTCGACGTCAAAACGATGTCGAATAACGATCAGCTCTAAATTTTCGAACTGATCGACGCAAATTTCGACGTCGACCAGTTTCCAACCAGATCGACGTCGAATCGATTCGACGAGTAATTTTTGACTGGTTATATATGGGGGA
This sequence comes from Julus scandinavius, assembly GCA_034696685.1. Classification (NCBI taxonomy): domain Eukaryota; kingdom Metazoa; phylum Arthropoda; class Diplopoda; order Julida; family Julidae; genus Julus; species Julus scandinavius. The sequence continues at coordinate 7,869 of JAQGAE010001293.1, forward strand.
TATTGGGAATAGATCCCCAAAATACGGGCGTCAGTCACATATATTTTTATAAAGATGCACGTGCTGGTTTTGATCTCTTGCACATGCAGCTCTTTATCTCGTTATTTTTTGGAATTCCATTGTTCTTGTTTTGGAATGTTTTTTCGTAATTGGAATGCTTTTCTAGTTTAGTTTCTCTTAACGACTTGATGTTTAAAATAAATAGTTCACACGTTATTTCGTTGAATTCAGCTTATTTGAAGTTATTTCAACATCAAGAAATCGAATATTAAAACAGGCTAATGTACAATCACACAATGGGTTACCAAGGTGCGAAAAACATTCCGAAATGCGGACAACTGCCTATGTTTTCCTCAAAGGCCCCTGCATCGTATTTAACACTTGCCGAACCTTCGTGACTTTAACAAATAAACCAAAAATTCGATAAACTTCTCAGACCAGACTTATACACGTACGGACGCCATTGCTAGAACGATATAAATGCAGTTTTTCTGATGCGAAATTGAAAATAACAGCAGCCATATTGCTACTCTTATTTACATAAAAAACCCATAGGCGCTAATAGGAATTAAGCTATAAGTTGCTTTGTAGTATGCCACTACCAATTATATTGAAATTTCTCATTTCACATGCCGATATGCGACGCCAAACTGAGCATTTTGGTGCATTCTTTGACTGTGTGTGACGACCAGTTTGTCCAGAAAAGGGAGATCTACCATGCTATTATATAGTAGATTCCCTTTCAAAAAAATTGATGTATCTGTAAAGTTTCATATAAGTTTCAAAGTAGGCGTTTTTTAAGTATCTTAAAGGAATATACACAGGTATCTTTAAAGTCTGATCTGGTGCAAATGATACCTCCTGAAGCTTCCATCAGTGAAAACTAAGAGTTTCATTTTAGTATCCATTAGAAACCTATCAACGTTTCATTTTGGTAACCTTTATGTATTAAATTAGATTACACTTTTGTTACAGAGGGTCTTAAAGTTGGCAAATGCACGTTAGTGTGCCACTCTGCGTACTCCTTACTTTACGGTAAGGGCTATAGTTGTATACCATGCTACTGGCCTGTTCTTCAGTTTAGGAATGTGTAAAATTACATCTTTGTATTTTTTGGAAAAGGGGATAGAAAATTACAAAAAAAGTAACCCTCCCCCTCTCCACTTTGGTAAATGTTTATTTCATCCCTTCCCCCCTTTACCTCTTCTTTAGCAGTATACTGTCCAGTATTCAACCACCATTAACTTTCCTTTAGTAGTACACCAAACAGGGGGTGGAGGAGGGGCTAATCATGACTGGGTGGTATTGCAACATGAAGGTTGGAAGTCAGCTTGTAGTTGGATTATTAAGGCCTAAATTAGACCCAACATTAGAGCCTAAATTAAGCCTAATATACTAGGGTCTATTTAAAGCCCATGTATGGTTTGGGTTACCTTTAATGGAGTATTTTCACCCTGTCATTATGAGAAAAGTTTTATGTACATACCTTATTAACAGGGTATATAATAAATGTCTAGGTCAAATTTTGGTACTTTAACCCACTATTTGGCTGATAGCAAATGAAATAAAAGTGAAAAAAATGCACTGCAATGCTGCAATTTGAAAGCGCTATGTGATAGGTTGTTACGGGCTTGACGTCACCTTCTATAGCCATGCTTGATTCTAAACTTCTGTGTGTTGAGTTGGCATATACATACTTCAATGAAATAATTTGTAAATTGCATTTAATTTAAACTTAATTATTAAAAATGCATCAAGGATATGTCAAAGAACAACCAGGTTTCATAGTAGAGAACTTCCTAAAATAAGATGACCACTTTTATGCAGCTGAAATTCTAGGCTTCAAAGAACACAGGTGACATTGAATTTATATTTTTAGGCATTATTATTAACATCACGATGGTGTTTTCTGAATACAGAGGGTGAAAGGATAAAAGTGTAAATGACAGTTTAAAACTGTATACTGTGACAATAAAATCACTGATGTGATGAATTAGTGATCGAAATGATATTTAAATACCGATAATTCTACTAATAATTCCAGAATTAAATTACCAAACCATAGTAATGCATGAACATCAAATAGTTCAATGCTATACTAGTTTGTGGAAATGATACTTTTTATATAGGGGAGAGTGGGTAGGAATAGGATGCAGGAGGAATGGGACATTGCCAATAATAAAAGATTGAAAAGTGTAAAAAGTTTGGCACTCGTTTGCCTACATGGCACTCGTGTTCCTACATTTTTTTAATGTAAATTGGTGGTCTTCTGATGAAACACAAGAATATGAGAAGGAAAAGTGTGATTTCACTACCAAAAAGTACGTTTTTACTTACAATATTAAACTCTTCTAAAAGTATTGTTTATAGAGGAAACGTTTTGAAATTAAATACATTAATAGTAGTTAGGATGGTTATGACGTTAATAGATGTTTCACACCAATCTGCCTGGTCCTTTTAATCTTTTGGGTTGTTTAAGACAAATACCTAGTGGCAGGAGGATTGGGACAAAATAGTGCAGGAGGAATGGGACATCCCTGTTGCTGGAAATCAATGCATTTTTGCTTTTAGTACTTTAGCATGTGCAGGAGGTAGCACGTGCAACAGTTCTTTTTTTGTTTGATGTTGAAGCTGGTGATTATGTGTTGGTAAATTTGCCAAGAAAAATAATGTGGGTATGAACTCGAAAAAGCTGATATGCATTTTTTGCGAAGAAAAGAGAATACCATGAGTTTTAAATTTACTGATAAAGAAGTCATAAACATGGTTACAAAAGTTGATGTCATTCTAAAGCTTCCTAAGCCTTTTCTGTGTGAAGGAAAATCAAATTTGCAGGTAATTTACACATTTTTGCAGCGATGGTAGTTAATTTTCAATAGTTCGTTATTTGTCCTAAAATATCTTACTAAAGCATAAAGTGTGTTCTTATTATTGTAAATAAAACAAAAAAATTAATTTAGTGTGGTAAAATCCTTCGTTTTAGAAACAGTGTCCCAATCCTTCTGCATGCAGGAGGAATGCGACAATTTGGAGAGTAGTTTTATTTCAATTATTTTTCTTATTTTAGTGATAAGAAAATATTTTCAACACAGTGCAAAACATTCCACATAGTATATAGTAAATTTGTTAGGCTTTATGGTTGGTGAATCATTTTAAAATAAAAAAGGTGAAAAATTTTCCCATTCCTACTCACTCTCCCCTATAGTTATTGCTGTAATTGTTAGTATATAAAATATTATTGCGATAAGACCCAACAATTTTTTTGACTTGGGATTATATTATTTTTTGCTTTTATACAAATGTTGAAACGCAATTGCACTTTTACAATTCAATTGTTTTTTATATATTACTGTTTTCAAAATAAAGTTGATGTTCGTGTAATATTTATTTCAGGTATTTTAAATTAACTATTTCTATTTAAATATTGTATGATGCAAGATCTGATGAAAAAATCAAACATTTTTGGTAAGCATGTTTCAAATTGGTACCACTGAAATGGATGCACATTGGTGACAATGTGAATAAGTATGTCAAGGTTTTAATATTGCCACCAACAAATTAGTATCGTAAATATTTTTCAGCATCTTCTCATAAGATGAGAGAAAAGTCGGATCCACAGGACTCAGCCCGCACGCCTGTTATTTATTTATTTATTTTTTCTGAAGGGGAGATGAGTTATTATTTGTTGTTAGTACACAAGGTCGCATCCCAAATCCTTGTTAAAGATAGGATTGCCTTAAGTTAGCAATTACTGGAGATGCTTACCTAACATTAATCAACACTAAGAGTTGTTAGTTTTTATTTATGGGGTGTGATTGCCCGTTTCTAGGGGGAGACCAGGGCATGGTAGCGAGTTGTGCGGTTACTATAATGGTGGCGATATGGTAGAGAAGCCAAATGGTTGGTAGATTGGGTTCAATATTTGATATCAAATATGGGAACAATAGCATGGCTGACAGGTATGGTATTGGGGGAAATTTGAGTTTAGTTGTAGCTATGACTGTGTTAGTGTAGTGATAAAGAAGGTGGTGCCAGTCTGAGGAACGTGAGTCGCAGAGGGAGCAGCAGTCGCTAGGCGTGATTACGAGGTAGCCAGTCTTTGTCCCGACGTTATATGGATTAATGCGCAATTGCAGAATGAATTTCTTAAGGAAAAAGGGGATGTAGAGACAGAGGTATGGCTGTAAGGAGTGAGGGAGGAGGTTTAGGTTTTTATAGAGTCGTGCCGAGGCTTGAATCTTGTCAAATAGGGAAATGTGGAATCTTACGGTTGCCGTCTCCAGAGTGGATCTTTTAAGGTTTTGAATCCCGTCTGTGGGGAGGCTGGAAAGGGCCAAGTTTTGGGTGGGGGGGCAGTGGGGGATGTAGCTGTGTGAGGAAGTATTTAAGGAGGTTGTATCTATCGGGGAAGGTCCAACCAATGGAGAAATAATTGGTGGGATGTGGAGCGTTGTAATGAAGGGATTTTGGATATTGCGATCCACAGGTTAAATGTCTGGTTTAGTAGGGAGATATTTGCTGGGATCACCCCGTCTCGTTATATAAAATGTATGCTGGGGCATAGGGGCCCGTGCCGAAAATCCTATGCAGGAATCCCTCCTGGAATACATCCAGGGCATGGGGAGTGGTCCAGACCCATAAAGCAACGCTATATGTGATGATGGGGGCGAGGATATAGTTGTAGAGTGATAGGTGAGCCGGAATGTGGTTTACATTTTTTTATGAACATTTTAATGAGGAGGAAGGATTGACTATTAAATTTGGATTTCAGCGCCGCTAGATGGGCCTGGGGTGACCCCGTGCGGTGGAATTTCACGCCTAGGTATGTCCAAGAGTCGACCACCTCGAGGCGAAACTCTCCCCATTTGAATGAATCAGTGGAAGCTCTCCTTTTCCTACACGAAAAGATAAGCATCTTTGACTTAGGTATGTTGAGGCTAAGAGAATTCAGTTGCAGGTATTTGTGCAATGAGGATAGGGCTACCCTCATCGCTTGCCTGGTTGGCGCGATGAGCAGGATATCATCGGCATAGAGTAGGCAATGTATCATTTCCCCCTGCCAAACACAACTTCTCCATCTTGGTAGGTAACCCGGGAGGTCAGCAAGAGATATTATAAAAAGTAAAGGGCTTAGTGGATCCCCCTGAAGTACTCCGGAGGTAATTTTGGTTTGTTTGGTGTATCCTTCTGGAGTTTTCACCTGGCAGGAAAGCTGAGCATAGTATGTTGAGATGTTCTGCAGGAGATGTGGGGGATAGCCCAATGCGCGTAGCTTAGCCCACAGCATGATGTGTTCCACTGAATCGAAGGCTCGCGCCATGTCTGCCATGAAGGTGAACGTTGGAGATTTGGGGATGGCAAGACGCCTTCTCACCACAGATTGCAGTATTGTAATATTATCACGTGTGCCCTTGCCGCTTAGAAAGGTGGTTTGCTCGGGAGGAATAATCTTGTTCTCGTTGGCCCAGGCTAAGGTTCGAGCAGCAACTAGGGACATATAGAGTTTGGCTGAATTAGAGACCAAGCTTATTGGTCTATAGTTGGAGGGTTTATCTTAGTTGCCTTTTTTGTGGATAGGCAAAATATCAATATTAGTCCAATAGGTTGGAGAGGAATGGGAGGCCAGGGTATGGTTAAATGTGCTTAATAATTCATCCAGCAGGAGACTATTGGGGGATTGTTTGAATAAGTCCGTCGGAATTAAATCATGTCCAGTTGCCTTCTTGGCTGGGGCTTTCCTTAGAACTAGTATTAGTTCTGCCTTCGTAAAGGGGGCATTATGAGGGAGACCTGTGTTGATTGTGGGTGGAGTAACTTCTTCCAAGTTATGCAGGTAGTTAATGGAGGCTTTCTTTAAACGTCTGCGGGGAGGTTGATATATCTCATTAAGGTGTTTTTCCCATGTGCTTTTGGGGATTAGGTTAGCTGGGTTGGAGGCTTTGGAACGTTTATGGCTTATGGTGTCTCAGAAATCAGTTAAATTTTTTGCTCCCGTTAGCTTAGTGTGTCACATTCGATCGTTTTCTGCTCTGGCCTTATTGTATATTTGTCGTTTTTGTAGTTTGATCTCATCTATTTTCTTGGCCTCTACCGGGTCCGGTTGGGTCAGGAATTGTTTTGTTGCCATCATTAGAGCCTTTTTAATGTCGAAACATTCAGGTGTAAAACATGAAGCGTTTTTGGTTTTTGAGGCGAAAGGGTTGGTTGTAAGTATGAGTTTGTATTTTTTGAGATTATTAATTAGAATTTCGTGAAGTGAGTTGTATTTTTTGTTAACTGGGAGATTGGTGTGAGCGGGGGCCGACAAATCGCAGCTAATGGATTTGTATAGGTTGGTACCGGGTCGGAAGATTGTTTTTGGGTACGGGGCTGATAAGGAGAGCTTGGTTGGCCGTTTGGGGGCAAGTGATAGTTAAAAGTATGGGAAAATGGTCAGAGGAGGAAATTAGGAGGATGCAAAAGTTTGAAATGTGAGTGAGCAGAGGCGGGGACACTATGGCATAGTCAAATACTGAGAAGGTGGATTTAGTGTAGAAGGTGGGTGCTCCCGCATAGTCACTCCTGGACCTTCCGTTTAGTATAGTTAGCCTATGGTCTTCACAAAACTTGACGAGGAGGTGACCCTTAGGATTATCAGTCATGTCAGTGGAGTTACGCCATGGATCAAGGTTAAGGAGAACCTGGTTCAATGAGGGATATCGTTCATGGTCGCTGTTCGCGTGTTTAGGTCGCCAATGATGATGAAGGGAGTATAAATTAGTACGTGTAATGCAACAGCCGCCGCCAACTGAATGTAGGGGGTCCCAACCTTAAAGTGGTTGTACATTCCTGCAATGACCAACGAGATTTTAGAACCGGATATCTTGAGATTTAGCAGGGTTAGGGAGGCTGATTTGCATATTATCTGTGGTGGGTCGATGAGGGCTTTTGAAATAATGAATTTGTTTCCTCCAGCTAAGTGACCCGTCCTGTGCGATCTAATAGCCGGGACATCGATATTGTAAAAGGACTTCCCCCTATAAATTTGATTCAGATTGGAGCCAGGTTTCGCATAGAAAAGCGACATCCTGTTGGTGCACAGTCTGGGCTGCCTGATCGTCCCTAAGGGTTTTGTCCAGACCAGCTACATTTCAGGATAGAGTAGCAATTGGTGGGGGAATGTTAGGGACGAGTGTGCGGGAGGTGGGCCAGGTTTACGGGTTTAGAATGCACAGCATGGTTGTCATCTGCGTTATTAGTGGGAAGTTTACAAGCTGTATGTGAGGGTGTAATATCGCGGAGTGTCTCTCCTCCGCCAGCATTTTCACCGTATTTAACTGGTTGCGTAGGGCGCTCAAGGTGTTGGTATTTTCCTGCACGTATGATACCATTTTATCAAGGGTTTCTTTGATGTATGGGTCAGGTATGTTATCCGGGTTCTGCCGATACCTAGTGGTTTGGGGCTTGGGGGATGGGATAGGCGGGGTTAATGGATCTTACGCTCGCCTTTTTCCTGTCACCTTATTTTGAAGCTCCGGTGAAGGTACGTTTTGACTTGCATCTTTTGGAATAGTAGATGTGTTACTGAAGGTGGGTGGGGATCTAGCCGTCGATGACGAGGAGGCAAATGGGTTAATCACCATAGTTAGGTCAGGTGGTACTCTGGAGAGCGAGGAGGAGCGTCCTGTCCTAAGTCTTGGGTTAGACTCCACCCCGCCTATTAGTAATAGGATGGCCAAACGAAATAGTGATAGGCATGCTTTAATGGTGGGGAGATGGATTGATAGTTCTAGCCGGTAGATATGGATGTACTGTAGTGTGTGGTTTTTTTAACGGTCTATGTTAGGGGGAAAGAGGGTAGTGGATATGTACGTGAGAGGATCGGATGTTGTTGGAAAAAGTGATAGGGACCATATCATCAGTAGGATTAACACCCCGCCTTAGTTGGCAATTGACATCCGAGCTTTGTTGTTATGGTGATGATGAGGTTTGCCTGTACAAGGACGGGCTATGTAGCTGTCTGCCAGCTTCCGGCACTTTGATGACTTCAATGGCGGGTGATGCGTGATTATATGGACACTTATCGTAGGCTGTGCCCCTGACTGAGGCTTCCAAAGTCTGCGGTCTTCCTCAGTTGACCAATTTAGTGATAGTAGTATTAGGAGTAGACTCTGGGCCAGTGTCGATGGTAGGAGCGTATAGTTGGAGTTCGAGGGTATTGGGTTGACCCCCCACCTGTGACTGGCAAGGTGAGAACGAAGATTGAGGTGGATTGGGGCTGTTTCTGCTTCTGAAGGATTGATTTTATATTCCGTAAGCATGCTTTTACAGCTCGATGACCCCACATCCTCCATCTTCGAAGGTTTAAGAGGATAAGTAATAGGTGAGGCGATGGAACTTGGGATTTTCATAAAACCATGGCCTGCGCAGTCCTTAAATAGTTGGGTCCCGTAATTGCAGAACATCAATGGTGGGAGTGTAACTGTCTGCTGTGGTCTTGTCAAGCGACGGCCACGATGAGGGTATTTTCAAATCAGATGTGGGTGTGGTCGTCAAATTCCACGTTTTTCCATAATAGTTTCCAAATTATTTGAGACCACAATAAGGATTAGTGTTTGCAAAATTTGGAAATATTCTGGTAAGGTCAAACGACCACTCACCATACGCCCGACTCTCGGGGTCGGGCTGCAAGGCCTAATCCGGTTGTGACCGCACACTCGTGCAGGCGCCATTCGCGTCTTTGCTAAAGCTTCTCAGAACGGATGACCCGATTTACCGGTTTAATTTTCGTGTGGCGTGATGAGAAATGTTGGTAGAATTACTGGTTCGAAGATCAAGCAAGAACCACGAACCGGCCGATCTGGATGGCAATCCGAAATTATAATGTCAACAGGAGCACTCGGAAACACGACCTGCTCGGTTTGGCCCTCTGGTGGCAATTCTTCATCATCTCATAACTTTAAATATAAATGATGCAAAAATTAATTCAAGTTCTGGCTAAGTTTCAGAATTAATTCAGAATTAAATATTTTTAAAACTTAACTTAAAATGATTCCTTCTTACTGCTTTTAACCATAACTGATTAGTTTTGTGTTTTATAGGTACAGATAAAAATATTTTATCACGTGTCTTTTCACATTGTATTTGTGTAATTGGGCACAAAACACCATTTACGCATTGCAGTTTTTCCATTATTGATAATTCAAGACAGAAATCAATAAAAAATGTTCAATTTTACAATAAAACTCCACATGGGAACTAGGTTCCAAGCATAGCATATTTGCCTGTATAGAATATGACGTCATGCCAGATATCGTTGGGCGCCATTGCAGTTATCAGTGTTTTGGCAGGTAATTTGAAATTTGAATTTCAAAGCGATAAAGTTTAGCTTTCTGATTATCATATGACCAAATTATAAGCATCTATCTTCTAGTTGTAGTATAAAGGTTCATATTTCACCATAAAATAGAAGTGGTGAAAATACCCTATTGGGTATCCAAACCATCCTCCTGAAATTGTGTAGTTCTAAAGTTTCATTTAGAGTTGCCATAGCATCAAGCTATAGCAACAGGCAGTATTAAGGCCTGAATTTGACCTAATATATTAAGGGCCTAATATAGCAGGGCCTAATTAAAGCCTAAGTATGGTTTAGGTTACTCCCAATGGGGTATCCAGACCATCCTTTCCAAATTATTTAGTTCTTAAATTTAACTTGGTGTTGCCATAGCATCAAGCAAAAGCAGCAGTTATCAATTTTCAACTTTTAGCTATTAACAAAATGGTAGTATTGTTTAAATTTTAAAAAAACTGATATTAAAATTAAAGTTAACTAAATATATGCATATAACTTGTTTATCTCGTTAGAGTAACATAATTAGGCAATCATCAATTCAAAATACACAGGTTTTTTATTCGTTTTAATAAAACGTTCAATTTTTGTACACTCAGCACATTTTTTGCTAAAAGAGAGGTCAAACTTGTGCAATTTACTACTTGCATGAAAAGATTTCTTTAGATAGATATAAAACACCTTACCGTAACGTTAGATACATGTATCATTATCTGCACCCAAACAGATCATTGTGAACCTTTGCCCAACACTATTTGTGATTGCTGTAAACTTTTAATAGTGTCTTTAAAGTGCCTTTAAATAAAATTCACTGGCAATTTTGTAGTGTAATTTGGTATTTAACAAACGAACTCATATGGGAAATAATATGTGGTTATTACATAAAATATATGAGCAATATATTAAATATATGCTTCAAAATATAATATATTTTAAATATATGGCAAATATATTGTAAAAATAATAAGTTTGAAAATACTCCAGATATTTTTTGTCTGCCAGAACTAATTTAGGCAAATTTTAGTGTGCCACGACAAATTTAGGTCAACTATTGCATATCACAATCGTGTTACAAATCGTGACCAAAATAATATTTATATAATGAGTCGCGTACAAACTTGAATTTATAGCTTTCTTAATGCTGGTTCACAAATGACTTATTGGTAGTTAAGAGGTTTACATAATACCTAGGAACTCAAAAGTATGGCGGTTCGTTCTTTCCTGAGTGTGATTGTGTTTTTTTTAATTTTTCTTCTTAGTTTTTTTATTTACACCTGATTCTTGTAGTTAACAGATCCATTGACATATGAGACCTATAAATTATAATTTCCGGTATTTATGTTATATATATATATAATGTATTATGTGTATATTGATATTGGGCCAATCTCTGAAATTGTTCCATATATATAACTAATTTATTTGAAAAAAATATATATTTCCAGCTATATTTTTTCTATATGGGATATATTTTTCAGACATAAACGAGAAATTTGTGATCAAAGTATCTTTAAAGTATATTTATTATTTCACTTCAAATTTTTTGATACTTTTAAACATTTCCGCCATAACTACATATCTGAAACCTAAAAGATACATTGAATGGGAACGAAACGTTTTGATGACTATAAAAACCTTGAAACGTTTCATTGCAAATGGTTTCAAATTTGTATACCTCTTAAGCCGGGTCTCCACCAAGACGTACATTGTACGTAAATACACGTTTTTACTACATATGCAAAAAAGTTTGCCTTTGATTTGTTTCAGCTGACATTTTCTAAACTTATGTAAATATTTAATTTGTACAGCTATTAAATGTCTTTAATAGTTGCTGTAATAATTGTACAATTTTAATATTTACATATGTTTACAAAATGGCGGCATATGTTTGTAAAAACGTTTATGTACGTACAATGTGGGCCTTGGTGGAGACCCGGCTTAAGAAACCTAAAGAATACCTTGGAACCTACTGGATAGTATAATTTAACTAAGATGATACTTAACATTTTGTAAGGGTTGTATTAGCTTTTCTCAGTAAGGGTTGAATTAGTCTCTGATTATCTAGCAGAATAAATTTTATGGTAATTCCAACAACACATCCATCCCAAAAATTGGGGATTTATTTGCATCTGAACACTAATTATGGGGAAAATTTAATTGTGGTAAATGTTTGAGAAGTTGCTTGGATTATTTATTTTGACAATGGTATTGCTCTTTCGTCCCATTTGCAAAGCTTGATACGCCCTCTTTGATGGCATTACTTGCTTGATACCCAGATCATCATTGTGCATATAATCAGGAGTCAGAAGTCCATTTCCTAAAATCAACAAGGTTACCTGAATCAGTACTAGCCTTGTAAAAGTTATTGTTTTGCTTTTTTCTCAATTGTGATACCCTATGCTTTTCATTCATCTTCCCATTTTTGTAGTTCTTTCACAATAATATCTTGCTCTGCTACGGGCACTACAACATTCACTACGTTTGTCTCAATTTCAACGTCACTATTCGCTGCTTGTGCTGAGTTTCGACCATGTCTGTGACAATTTCCGTCCTTTCTGACTCGACTGTTTCTGTGACAAATTCTGTTGTGCTCTCTGACTACTGTTTCTGGATTCTGTCCCTCTGTAATTTTCGATATGGCTTCTAATTGATCTCTGTCCCTTCTGTAGCTTTCTGTACTTTTTAATCGATTTTCCATTTTTTTTATTAAGTTCCATTTCCTGAATTAATTCTGTCTCTTTTTCGCTAATTATCACTGCTGGCTCATTTACCTGCGTTCTTATGGAGTTTGGATTGGGAATGACTACAAGTGCTGTTTCTGCCACTGATACAGATGGAGCCACTGCTGCCATAACCAATGCAAGCACCACTTCTGCCGCTGATACCGGTAGCATTTCTGCTGCAGCAGTAAACACAAGTACCACATCTGTCACTAACAGCACAAGTAACGCATCTGTCACTAACAGCGCAAGTACAACAACTGTTGCTAACAATGGAAGTGTCACATCCAGTGCTCACAATGAAGATGCAGCTTTGGTTTTAAGCAACACAAGTACTGTGATGACCTGAACATTGAACATAGTGAATAGATAAACAAAGCCGCGTACACAAATGCCACAAGTGAAAATTTGTCCAAATAGTCCGAAAAGTTCCAATTCAGTCTGATGTGATGACTTCAGGACTTGCTGGACTTACCGATCGGGTCGTCTGACTGGCTGACCCAAGGAGGATTGGCCGAAGTAGTGGTCTGGCCAGAGGTGGGGAGACGACAGGAAGAGGTCCTGGACTCACCGCTGGAGATGGGTCCTCTGATGGCACCGGACATCTTGGAGGCAATGGTGTGTCCTCTGGAGACACAGGCGATGGTGGAGGACTACTGAAGTCCTCAAGAGCTTCCAAGATGCAGATAGGAGGCAAAGGATTTCGGTAGTAATGATGGACTTCGGTTGGGGTAATCACCACCGTACCCGATGGTACGGAACATCTCACCAAAGAAGATCAGCATATTCTCCAGATTGGCCATCTAAGTCCTGGCCGCCCAAGGCTGGATAAAGAACTGCTACATCACCCGAAGTGGAAAAGTCAGCCATCCTCTTTGCGCAAGACAGAACAACATCATAACCACTTGTGGCACAAGATTGTGTTGACAAAACAACACACCATTGAGGTGTGCTGTCTCGAAGGGTCCCATTCGGAACCAACACACAACGCGGACTCGAATTAGCTGCATAGTAACAGAATGACCAAAAGTAGGCCAAGCAAGAGTTCATAAAGAATTGGGCCCCGAGGGTTTGGCCCTAAGGCACCAATCATGAGTAACAATAACAGGATCACAATGATGCATTATGGATGAAGTGGAATTCAATTTTGGTACCATTCATTACTCATTGTCCATTCTAATGAGTAAAAGGTGTATCAGGATCACCTAAAAGGGTGCATCAGGATCACCTGACTTCAGTAACAACCTTGAAGATAACAACTATCACGAATATGATCGTGAGAATAATCAAGGTAGGGCAATCTCAAGGCCAAATTTCCCCTAATAACAAGAAACAAGAACAAGTGACTCCCCTGGTTGAAGAAAGAAGCTTACCTGAGGTACAGAGTGTAGAAGAAGACTTAACACAGTAAAAAGCACACCAACCGAAAGCCCAGGAGCCCTAGATTATGCAGATCAAAGATTCAGATGCTAACAGACAAAGACAAAGAAAAGAATTAAAAGAAGAAACACCTGACTCCCCCTATGAACCAAAAGTTAGAAGATGACCACATGACAGTAGAATTCGATTTCACCACAGGTAGCAAGCAGTATACATCCACAATACAAACATAGTACACCCACACAGATCCGGGTCTCAGGGTCATTACAGTCACAAGTGACCCTAAAACTGGGTATTTTCAACATTTGAGAGCATTTTCAACCGAACTCACTCTCTCACGGACTGAGACACACTCCCACTCTCATCATCAGAGCCTGGACTGCGGAAGCTACACTGGAAGAACACCTGAAGCTATGATCCTTGTTTATGTAAAGGGAGTGCGGTTCCCTACGTAGATGACCCAGTACGGTTTTTGGACAATGGCACCTCAAAACTTCACAATGGCAAGATGAATTTTTTCCCCGTTTAGTATAGTTTCTTATGTGGAATATTGTTTAGTATAGTTCAGTAGAGGTATGTCCCTCCACTTTAGTACCTTAAGTTTAGATTACTTATTTGTGCCTGTATTAGCAAGTGTTGTGATATTGGCCCTAGCTCAGAACGTATGCTTTAGCATTAAGTAAAGTATCGCGAAATATTTGTGTAACTAAATAAAAGAAGTTTTACCAACATATGTTCATTTCTGCCTTGAAACTAGACTTCAGTTAACCCTCTGAAATCCTCCATTGTTAAGGGAGTAGCCAACCCCTAGCGCTTTCGGGCATTAAAGGGAGATTATATTTCGCTACCAACCCAATTCCTGCAAAAGTATCCCTAAAAGCAATGTTACAATTACCACCCCATAGGAAGAATCTTTCCTATGTCTAAGTAAAGGGGTAGTGGGTAACAGTACTGTACCTGTCTCAAAAGGTGCAGGCATCACCACTGCTAGTTATTACACGAATGTCCTATCTACAAGGTCAGTTGCTCCTGTTACTACCGCTGAAGCCAACATTACAGATAGTGCCGCCAATGCTACCATTACCATTCGTCCATACTTGCAAAATTCATCTCCAACAAGATTCTTTCCACAATTTTGCAGTAAACATTAATAAATTCCTGCAGGAAGCTGCAGCCACATCACTCCTCAGCACTTCCGTTGAGAGATGCAATGGCTCTGATGTCAATGATGAACCGCCTACTAAGGCATATCGAAAAAAACCAGAAGACATGAGCACTATTATGATCACTTCGTCAAAACATAACTCTAGGCTGTGTCCACCCAGAGCTTCCTCAGTGATCTCGGATTAAGATAATCCACAACTACACCTGGACAGAATTAATCGAGATTTAGCACAGCAAGGTCTGTCATCAGTTGCATCGATGAACACTGACAGTTCTTTTACCTTTACCACAAGAGCTATGGTTAATGGTTCTACGGCGGGTTTGGTAAGTGAAATTATGAATCCTGTACTTTCCACATCGCGTGTGGCTCGCATGAGCACTTCGATGCCCTGCATGCAGCTTGATCAACTTCAACTAAGCGAACACAAAAAGAATCGCAAGAGACCCTGGACATCAACACGACCCAGGAAAGACGTTCATGCTCACCGCGACAAGTGCACTCACATGCAGACTGGCATGCGACTGAAACTTGTCGAATTAAACCATGTGATCGTTACGGAGTTTCCTTTGACCCTGATCGTTCTAGGTTAGGCTCATGTAACAGAAGTCCCACAGGAGAACGACGGGATGAAGTTCATACAGCTTCGCATGCGGCACGCAAGTCCTGAACTCACTCCATCACCTGTCAATTTTCTGCCACCATCCAGATCCGAAAAGCCATGCTGGACAACCTAAGATGAGAAGATGAAAGGGCAGTTTGTCCTCGCCCAACATTTGATGTGACCCAGAGCGAATACAAGGGGTGAACCAGAAATGCTTTAGGCATATTAGGATCATTATCATCAAATGAGTACCGTTAATCCACTAGAGACCTACGTTCATCCACTTCCAGTTGACAGCGATTACTATGCTTGGATCAAACTTCGACAGTTCAACCGACCAGGTGGTGGCAAAGAAGATTGTTATTGGTGTGCTACGAAATCCAAATGCTTCCAGATGTTTCCATTGGGATGGAGCGTATTCGATTCCTTCATGTAGCAGAAAGAATGCCAACCAACCGAGTACATCAAGTATCATCACCAATTTCTTTCAGGACATAATGGACGTCATGGTCCAGCGATACCAGAATCCACCTACCCAGACAGGTGAATAGCCTTTGTCCCGATGTTCCAGTGTTGATCGCACCCTCATAGCAAGATATTTCCTGAAGCGTTTATGTTGCCAAAGTGTTAATAATCTTTCTTGATTTCCTCCCAATCCTTAGTAAATTTGCTAACTTGTTGTGTTATATGATATATTAAAGCATACCACTCTGAACTTTACTTTAACACTAGCAAATGCTTAGACTAACTATTGTTCAAATAGGACTAAGTTCGGCCTAAGTCTAAAATGAGTTGCCGAACTATTATTAAGTAACCAAATGGAAAACAGGATATTGGAATGTACCAAATGTACGTTTTTCTTAAGTTCATTTTTGGCAGGGAATACCCAGACAAAAGGAATTGGCAAAACAGAAGGTTTAACCAAAACCTCTTGAGACCAATTAGCAAAATGCTAATTAGATCAAGGAAAATAGTTCAAGTCAATGACCAAAAGATCATAAATCTTACCACTAATTCTAGTGGTCAATTTCAATCACATGGGATCCCACCAAGTAATAAATAAAGGTGTTACCCACTCCCCCTTACACAAAGGTCACCTCCATTCGGGAATGGCCGTGTAACATTATTTTTTCTTGGGATGCAGGGAACAGCTAAGGGGTAGCGTAACCCGGGCTCCGATTCTCGGAAGCGCTAGGGGTTTCTGTTCCCT
>JAQGAE010001294.1:0-24255 GCA_034696685.1 Julus scandinavius
TCCTAAACTGATAACATACAGTATATTCAACACGATACCGAAGATTAATACTGCCGGAATTTTCTTTTAAATTATCTTACGTGCATGTAGTATATTTCTTAAATCGGTTTTATATGATTTGGTTTTTTGAAAAGCATTCATTTTGTGGTGCTTCTAATTTACTTAGCGATTTAGGCGCAAACAACTGCCAAACACTTCCATATACTCGATTTATATTTAATAAAAGTGCAATTGATATTTAAAAATCTTAGTATAAAAAGTATAATTGTTATTTGTTGTAAATTTTTGTTGTTGGAGTTCTTCACTTCACTTAATACAACTGAATACGTTATCATTTTAATGAATTTAATGAAAGCAACATGTTTCAAAGTTATGCAAGGGCCCCTTCAATAACTTATCTGAATGTACACATATATCATTTCTACTAAGCACATATATGCATTGTGGGACCCAGCCTAACTGGTATTTGGGATTTAAGTTTTTGGATTTGGTTGTATTTTTTGGTAATTTATTATAGAAGTTTAGAGAGGAAGGAGCATGGTCGCGGCCAATTTTTAGAGGAACTATCATGGCATTTGTCTGGAAACAATTGGAAAAGTGACCAGAAAACATAGAAAATGCTGCAATTTTTCCAACTATCACAAAGTATGTTCTACCATATTTATTCTTGCAAGCTGACACGAATTGCTATCATAAAGAGATTCAAGAACCGACAAAATGCACCCAGAAGTGGCCTCTTTTTGTTGAAGAGCATTACGTAATGGAGGTCTGCCATTGGCCACCGATAGCGTACGTTATGTGCGTGCAGAAAATTCATTTCTGTCAGTTCAAGTCGACACGTTGCGCAGGGCGTTAGTATTCCCGCTTAATTTTTTTCAATTAAACCACTCTACACTTCCATTAGAACCATGTCTGACTCTCGAGCCGCTAAATCTGGATTTGCTGCAGAAGCCCAGAAAAAGGTGAGTTTCTTTACCATAATTTACACCAAATAATGATAAAGCAAAAATATGCCATGAAAACCGGCATTAAACATGGATCGATAATTGTTGAAGGATTTGCAAATACATTGCCTATGTGTGTAATTTACCTTACATAATGTGATTTTTGTAATGTAAAACAAAACATTTAACTTTACAAAAGCTTCAAACCGTTTTTGAATTTTTTTTTTTACAATTTTGTTAAAATTATACTAGTATATAACTAATATTTTAAAGTTCACCAAAATTGTCAGTAATTGAAAGTTCTTTATTAGTTGAGCGAACATGAATCGGTTATTGTCAAATCTTGAAATTATTTATTTAATGGTCAACATGACAATTGGACTTAGTCCGGTTCAGCACACTCTTGTAGTGTATGAATGGGCCTTAAGCAAATCTTAATATACTGCCATGCATTTAGCATTATACCTTTAAGCAAAAATGCCATGGATATGACCCATACGCCACCAGGAGGCGTACCTTAAAATTTCTACCTACTAAATGTAACTTGTCATAATTAACTTGCATTCCAAATAAATAAACAATTTAAAAATGTAGTTTTGACAATGACAATTAGCCGGCTACTACTAAATTGCTGAGAACCCATTGAATCAAACTATCGATTAAGCTAATGGCTCGTTAGTTTGTTTCTTTATTAAATTACTATACTTTATTAACATACTTTGGTGAAATTAAGACACAAAAATATTTAAAAAAATACCAAGTTTCCCGCCCCTGATGGTTTTTATGAAGAAAACAAACCAACAACTATTACATAACTATGGATATTTGCCAACATCGATATTATAATTGTAATCTAACCTTTAAAATGACAACTATTATTACGATAAAATAAAGATAAAACTAAAAACTATATCTTCATTAATGAAAACGACTTTATCTAATTTCCACTTATAAAAGCGGAACATGCTTTGATCAAAAAAAATAAGATGATAAAGACAATAATTTAGAATCGAGGTGAGAAGTACTATTTTTCCTGATATTTACCATATTGAAAAATTGGAGGCGCCCATGTTAGAAACATGCGCAATGTTAAATGCCCATACACCACCAGAGGGTGCTGAACAGGAAAAATCCCCCATCGCAATTAGCTGGATGGAGCCATGTGGTGATCGGCAAACATATCTTTTACAGGAAATTTGTTAATGGTAAAATCCCATAAAGATTATCAGTAAATTGTGCTTTACTGTGAGGGAATATCCTCCAAGAGCAAGATTAATTATAATGTATGATGGACCAGGTTATCAAAAATTCCAGATTTCCAGAAACAGACCAGGGTGTGGTGGACATTTTCCTGGAATGTCAACAAATATAGGCCTCTATGGCAAACAGTCTTTTCCATTACCGGCAAAAGGGGAAGGTACCATACATATGAGTACCAATTCAGATGTGACGAGGGCAATTCAAAAAATCGGATACCGTTCCCAGATCCGTGTCACTCCCACACGCAAATGCAACGCAATACCATTGTGTTTGATAATCAAAACTTGAAATTCGAGCTTTGAGACTAACTACGTAATGGCCTCGACACGTTTATATGCTCTAAATAAACTATCAGCATTGAAACTTGTTATTTAATCCACCCACATTGCATCTTGCACTAGTGTGTTATACTATATCCAGTGCAAGAATTCTTCACTGTATGTGTCATGATGAGATACTTATAAACGCAATCTTATCTAAAAACACAAAGATACAAAGCATTGTCTCTTATAGGAAATGATATAGCGGTAGTAATTGTGGTAGATTGCATATCATTTAGTTCAGACAGTTAACTGTCTGAACTTGTATTCCAAGATGGACATTGAAACTTGGACAGATGCTGTTTGCAATGCAGGAATCAAGTTTCAATAAACACTTATGCATTATGTATTAACAAAAAAAAAAACAATTGCGAGCATTGTTTTAAAAAATTCCAGTGAATTTTTCACCGGATTTGAAAGTGCCAGGAAATGGTGACATTGTGACATCACATGGCTGCCAAATTCATAAATGTATTCACATAAATTTGTGAGTAGATATGTATATGCAATTCCCATAATTTCTGAATGTTCGAAAATACAAATTTATGCTCATGTCGAATGTAATGTCATATTTTTTATGGACAAAGGACAAAAATATAAGTAGTCAATGGATGTTCGTCATATATTTGACATTTTGTGTTTTCCATATGGCACACATGATCAGTTTATAGGCAGGAAGTTTAAAACTTGGGGGCGTCATCATGGTTTCCTGACAGTCCTGTAGCATTTATGTTGAGAACAGTGGAAATTGAGTGCATTATAGTGGAAATCAAGTCCACATTTTTGTCTAAATCTAAATAAAGGGAATTTTGGATTCTGGATTTTCCAGAACGTTCACACTTTCTGTTTAGGTTCAAAATTGACATCATTTTCTGTTAAATCTGTGAGGTTATAATTTAGCAAGTACATGGTATGCTTAATCAGCTATTTTTTTATTGTTTTTGCTCTGAAAGTTTTAGTGCTAGAATTACGTACAGTATAGCATACTTTTAAAATGGCCCCATGCCCAAACATTCGAGAACGAACAAACATGTTGCTAAAATACTAAAACATGCATTTTCCTACAGCTGTTCAAATAATTGCAAAACAAGCGTCATGAAATATTAAACAGTCTGTCGATTCACTGCCTTGAAATGGTAAAAAACCTAACCAGAGATCGATTGCATCATTATCCATCAAATTAAGTTAGCTGTAAATTGCCCAATATAACATATTTTTGCACTTTAACTGTGCTAAGTCGAAGCTTTTTTTTTCAAATAAAGGAACCGCTAGAGACTTGTCTGACCCCATTTTGTGGTCGAAGAAAGTCTAGGAAAACGTGTTTATCAATAACTATCCTAATATATGGATTCAGTCCTCTTAAACTACAGCAGCAACCTACATTCTTATGAAATAAATGATTACATGAACAAATTGTAGTGCATAAAATCACTACTTGGTAACCACTATATCATGTTCTATGAATTATTTTAAAAAGCATAAGGATTTATTATGTAAACCAAAATCAGTTAGCTCTGCATACACTTTTATCTGCAGGATGTTGATGTAGTCTGAACTTAGAAACAGTAGATGCCTGTTTTCTACAGAAAAAAAAAACTTATCTAGTAACTGTCATCTAAAGGATGGAGCTTCAAATTTCGACCCCTTTGTTTGGCTTATTACTGAGCTGTATTGAAAAAATAACCTTTAAATTATTAGTCAGAGCATTCAGACAGACGCTACTGCTAAAATGGACACCATGTCGACAGGGGGGGGGATCAATGTTTGAAAGAATTTCGGGGACGTCCTTTTTGAATGGCCCCTTGATAAGATTTGTGGTGGCCAATCTTGTTTTTAGGGGCAAAAATGTAGACTCCAGGGCTAAGTACTGCACTTGCCGAGCTGGATAATTCACATTTTAAATAGATAGTGTAGATAACTGGAATATGCAACTACTCTGAACATAAGTTATCTTCACATAATGTTAACAGAATTTATCAGGAGTATTTAAAAAAGATATCCTATTAATTGGCAAAACATCCCTAAATTCTCATCTGCTAAACTGATAGGTTACTAAAGAGGACTTTTACAGCAATTTGAAAATAACCTGAGAGAAACCAATTCCAACCCCAAAATTTATATACCGAACAAATATTTAAATGTTTGAATGTTTAAATGTTAAGGGCAATGTTTGAAAGAATTTCGGGGACGTCCTTTTTGAATGGCCCCTTGATAAGATTTGTGGTGGCAAATCTTGTATTAGGGGCAAAAATGTAGACTTCAGGGCTAAGTACTGCCCTGGCCGAGCTGGATAATTCACATTTAAAATAGATAGTGTAGATAACTGGAATATGCAACTACTCTGAACATAAGTTATCTTCACATAATGTTAACAGAATTTATCAGGAATATTTAAAAAAGATATCCTATTAATTGGCAAAACATCCCTAAATTCTCATCTGCAAAACTGATAGGTTACTAAAGAGGACTTTGTACAGCAATTTGAAAATAACCTGAGAGAAACCAATTCCAACCCCAAAATTTATATACCGAACAAATATGTATGTATTTGTATGTTAATTGTATAATGTTGTGAAAAAGTATTTACTAACTTTATCAAACCTCATACCCGTAACCATTATTAATTTTTACAATTTTCTCATTATTTCCAGATAAACAGCAAATTCAATGAAGATGCTGCAGCAGAGGTCTTAAAATGGATCAAAAGCGTAACAGGAGAATCCATAAATACTACAGGGACCCAGGACAATTTGCACGAGGTTTTGAAAGATGGTTCCCTTCTATGCAAGTGCGTATGATGCCTTTAAGAACATTTTTTGTTTCGACAAGGGAGTATTCTAGTACACTTTCAAAGCAAAATTGTTTAAATCGCATATTTCACAAATCAAATGCAAAAAAACTCCCTACATTTTGTGGTTAAATAAATTCCGTGCAGGTGAAGCATATCTTATTTGGTTCTAAATCATTTTTGCATGTACTGAAAACATCCCTTATCGGATTTCTAAGATGATTTTAAACCTGGAACTTAACAATATGAAATATCTAAGTTGTAAATGCCAAATAATTATTCCAGATTGGCTAATGTGCTAAAACCAGGATCTGTGAAGAAAATCCAGACAAGTCAAATGGCCTTCAAATGCATGGAGAACATTAATGCCTTTTTAATGGCCGCTAAGGCTTTAGGGGTACCCACAGAGGAAACATTTCAAACAGTAGATCTCTGGGAAAGGCAGAACTTGCACTCTGTTGTCATTTGCCTGCAATCCCTAGGAAGGAAGGTATGTCGGGCTGTGCCTAATATGATAAAATCTGATAATATACTGATTAAAAGGAATATTCGATTGTTACATTTTATTTCTTACAGGCTGGAAACTATGGCAAGCAAGCAATCGGCCCCAAAGAATCTGACAAGAACGTTCGTCAGTTCTCTGAGGAACAATTGCGAGCTGGTGCTAACGTGGTTAGTCTTCAATATGGAAGCAACAAGGGTGCAAATCAAAGCGGCATTAACATGGGAAACACGAGACACATGTAGAGATACAGAAACTTTGAAATGGGAGCCAGCGCACAAATATGCAACCAGCTTACTAGAACTTTTATGATTTCCTGAATCGATCATAAGTATTTGGGAATGTTGATTTAAAAAAAAAAGGTTTTTATATAAATACCACATACCTGCCATATCTGAATTTTGCATTCCAAACCAAAATTATTACATAGGACCAAACTAAATTGGCTTAAGCCATGTGCCAAACTGCTTAGCTTAAAAATTCCAGAAAGCATTCCTACTAAATACACTCCAATAGATTTGACCAGTGCTGAGAAGGAATCGCTATGCAACTATTCCGACTGGACCAACAATTTCTACTCAAAATATCAATGTATTTTTAAATTCTGTATTATGAAGCATGGTTTTTATTTAATTAAATAAAATGTAAAATGTATAGCTTTTTCAGGTATATGTCTAACTCATGTCATTTACTTTGTAGGAATTGAAGAAAAATGACAAAATACCACAGACCAACTATAAACCTGTTACAAAGTACATCCTATTTTAAGTTGATAAAGAAGGTATATATCTATACCTCGCTATACGACCACTCTTTATACGGCCTTTCGCTATAACGGCAGTGCTTAATTTTAGCACTTTTTCAATTTACGGCCCACAAAGTTTCGTTATACGGCCAAAAAAAAATGCTGTTACCCCAATTTGCACAAACAAGGTCGAATTTGGCTAACAATAAAACAACTTATGGGTTTCACATCATTTAAGAAGAAAAAAAAATGAAAATCTCAATGCAGAAAGAATAGATTTGTTATACGGTCTTTTGCTTTACGACCAACTTTTCCGGAACGTATCTAGGCCATAAAACAAGGTATAGGTGTACTTTAATTTCTAGCTAATGGTGGCACACCATTCATATATACTCAAATGTATATAAAATGTTTTGAAAAATTCAAGCATATTTCAAAAATTTCAAAGCTCATCCATTACATTTTCACAAAACTCTCCGAAGACCAGTTACAACACTAGTTTTCCAATGAAGTGGTTTTGCCTTTATATCGAATTTTAACGATTAAAAAAATATCCTGACGTGGACAGGAAATTCCAGTAACAACCTGTAACTGGCTTGAATTTCAAGCATAATTGCCACATTTTTCAAGCTGTTAAAAATTCAAGTAATTTTGGCATTTTCAAAGCAACTGGAAACTTTTTTCTCCCTCATACGATTCAATCTAAAACCGTGTAGGAACCCATAGGGAGTATTGCACTAGAGATTATTTGGTGCACTTTGTGGCCATAAATTCAGACCAGGAGCCGAGTAGGAAGCATAGTTGCACTCGATTCCAGCATAGTTTGGAAACAGATTTCAATCTAGGTATCGAATGTAAGGCTGAAAGTATTCACGATACCACCTTGCTTAATTTGACTGCCAGAATGCAAAAATGGAAAGACCATATGCATGTATATACCAAGCTAAACTAGACTGAGATTACATATACGTAGATTCGGAATCATTATGCGAGTAACATCTATATTCTATACGATTGTTTTTAAAGACCAGTCATGTCAGTTTAAATTATAAAGTGCTGCATTTGAGCTACAATATATAATATTTATTAAACAATTCTACAAACCTTTATCGTGATGATTACATTGAAGTATCAAAAAGGATAGTAATCCATATGCATATCGAACTTCTTTTTTTCCTTTCTACGACCCTCATGCATTAATTTGTGCACTTCAGGTCGATATGCAGGTGGTAACAACTCGTACTCGAGTGTACAATTAATGCGTTTAACCCGATTGCCGGCGTTGAAAACATTGAACTTTAAAATGTCCACATCTCGATTGTACTCCTCGAGCAAAACATCCACAAGTTTTGTCGTCGAATCAAAGTGGAGAAGGTAGTAACTGAAAAACATTGCAATTCAATTAATTAAAATCGTCTTTTCCCAAATAAAAAAAATTCAAAAATGAGCCACTGAAACATTCTCACCTGCCAATTCTGTACCCTAATTGATATTTTGTTACTTTATAGGGTAACTGCCGCGTTCCGAGGTTTTCAATCTTGTGTAATATTCCTCCCTGAGTCAGTAATGATCCAGCGGCTCTCTGCAATGCAGCTTTAAGTTCAGGCTGTAAGTAAAGCAAATTCAAAATGAAATAATATTACCAGAAATTGTTGCTCCAATAAATTTATCTATTTTTGTAGTTTAAATCAATATTGCTATAAGGAGTTTTAAATAACCAATAAATTTTAATACTGATCGAGCCCAAGTGCATAATGTTTACACTCCCTTAGAAACTGTCTCATGTTTGAAGACGCGTGCCAGCATGAGTTATAAATTCATGACAGTTCAATTGTTGGTTAAGGGCCCAAAGGCATCTACGGTCAGGTAGCTAGGGCTCAGACATAGATTTAGTTGGGGAAACCATATATGTATAACTTCGCACTGGCGTAGGAAAGAAACATGGACCACAAATAATTCATAGGAAACTGTAGACGGGCTAGACTCCAGGCCAAGGAAGAACCTTAAATTCAACTGTAACCTACCCAAATTCCAGCTAACAAACAGAATCCTAGACTTTTTATGCAGAAAATGTGTAATATGTATCCCAGTGATTCGTATACTACATGCAGATAAAACATCAATGCACAGAAAATACACCTTTCTAAGGATTGGCAAAATATTATAATTACCTTAGGTAATACCCGAAATATTAATGCGAATTCAAAACACGGCATTTTATTAAAAAATAAACTTGGAATTCGCAAATTTCAAACAGCTTCAACTGCAAGCGCAAGGAGAAATTGTATAATGGAATGCGCGTTTCTAAAAGCGCTTTTACAAATGGCGTTCTAGATAAAGCATCAACACGAGGATCGTTCAGAAAGTACACAAACAAATAAATTACTATTATTTTTTTTAATCAATACTTTAACAAAAATTATGCAACTTGGAAGCATTTCACGCACCAATAGCATCAGTCGTCATTTTTAACACGTTCCATCCTTGCATTAAATTTATTAAATTTTACAATAAAAAACTTAAAATTAATAACCTACTGAATGTAAATTAATTTGGTATTATCAATTTAACACAATAACAATTTTTTTTTAAACCCACAAATAACAAGTACTTTTTTCTAGTCATTATACTGTAGTACACCATGCTCATGTAAAAATGAATAGGGTAGCACCACGTTTATTAAATTAACTTACATAATTAATTAATTGATAATTGCAATTTAAGTACTTTGTAAATTAACATTACAAGCAAGTAAAAAATTATGTAAACTTCGCGCCAAACATATCAGTAAATAGATTTGTCGATAAACTCAATAGTCTTCAATAAAACCACTCAAAATAAAATCTTTCAAACTTTATACCTTTCCCTAAAGCTGCAATCATAATTTACTTTCAGTGTAGATATGTTGCGATCATTTACTATTATTGCAAATAAGGCGAGAGAAAGTTCTACAGTTGAGCAGTCAATGATTAATCATAAAATGTGATATATGATTAATTCAATGAGTTCTAATTAAAAACACTATTGATTTGTAATTGGCTTCGATAATCAATTTCCTCAAACAATGATTCATTTTAAATCCACATTGACATGAATATCATTTTCTCCAAGTATAAATAATAATTTGTAATAGCATTATTATTATTGGATGGATATCTTGTATATTGTAAGATATATGTCTGAATATGAACATCGAGTTTACGAAAGCAGGTTTCTTATCAAACGAATTAAAAGCAAAAACAATGTTTTGTATGGCACAGGTAATAGAACAATTGATATGGTTATCATGATATAGAAATACAACAAAATTTCAAAAACCAAAACTCCCTCTCATCACAACAGCAGATCATTTGTCGCAATTCAATTTGATAAAAAGGTACATAAAACGATAACGGTTTATGCAAATACGGAAGAAAAACATATTGACTGGGCTGTTTGTATCTTATGATAAGATTTCAGGTATGGGAATAGAAAGAAAAGCGGGTCAAAAATGGCCAAAAATCGTTAGACATCAAGATCACAATAAATATTAAACACAGTTTTCAACTTCTTAAGTTCAAAAATTGGAGAGAAAAATTTCTGTAAACAAGCTAAACATGTCAAACAAAACATACCCAAATCCTTTCACAATTACAAACTGCATGATTATTTAACCAGTTGCTGGTTTTAATACAATTGATATGGTTACAATTGATTGACAGTGTTTCATTTCACTGTCGGCTTGATATGGACCTATTCTTAAGGCCACATTTTGAGAACATGATTTGGGACTGTGCAAAAACTCCTCACTCAAAACATACATACAGTATAAGTAACGTATAACAACCAGCTTTGCTCAACAATTTAAAATTCTAACAATTCCTTGGATATAATGAAGTAGTTAGTTTAAATTAATAGAGGCGGTTTTGGAGATTTATGACGAGGGAGACCCATTCTCAAGGCACTTCTCCTATATAGATCCTGCAATTCGCGTGTTACGGACGACTTTGCTTTTGTGGGTAACACTTTATAAGGAAGAGTGTTATACCCGTGCAGAATGCGTATACTCATGGCATAATCTAGTGTGTAATTCATATACAGATCTTCTACTTCCATTTGCAAGGCTTTCACAAGCGATCCAGTTATGTATACATCGTTAATCCAAAAAGGTTCCACTTCTGATGAAATGCGCACCAGTTTGTCAGCCATGCTCGGCGTCAGCATGTACATCCACCCGTGGCAAAAATCCGGATATGTTGCATTTGGAAATTCGTCGACAGTCAGTCCGTATCGCCCAGACCGTTCCACGGTGGCATTTCTAGTAATGTAAAAGCAAGCGACAAAGTCTTTTATTTTGGCAAACCTTTCTTCCAAAACGTCGATTAAGTAGTAAACGTCGAATGCGATATCATCGTCAGCTCGACAAATGTAGCGTGCTTGCTTGCAGTTATTCCATGCCCATTTCAATCCCATAAGATCTCTTGGTGTGATATTATGATACGAATCGACGAAGTCACCTTGCAAAATATCTCCATATTTCAAACTTTCTTCTTCCAAATTTTGTTGAACATAATCGTCAGTTGGCTATTCATATATAAAAACAAAGGAAAATTAATCAAACTGAGCATTTCGGAATGTAATATTTAAACATATAAGCACACATAAAAACCTAGGAATACACACATGAAAATAAAACGTCAAACAATACAAAAGTGTTTCAGATGTCGTAGCTTTCTCAGCGATACAAGATTAATTCATAATATATTATTTTTAAAACATTTTAAGCTGCATTTCATTTAAGACAAATGAATTTTCAAATTTTTAAATATTAAAATAGGGTGTACAAATTTTAAAGAGTGAATTATAAAATGGACCTTAAAATAAAACAAAATAACTTTTGAATCCAAATGTTATCATTCGAGGATTCCAGATTAGAATTGGGGTTGAGGGCTTTAGCGAACAAAGCAAAGCAACTTTTACCGTTACAATAAACACATATGAAGTCTGATGAAAACTTATAAGAGTTACCTTTCCAAAAAGAAACACCAATCTGAATGGAAAATTTGGGATTTTTGGGTTCCCCCATGTTTCTCGTATGGCATCTCGAACTTCCCTGTGCGCTGGATTTGAACCGCACAGCACGAGCATATAAGTTTCGCTAGTGCAAGGATCTGTAGTGATTGTGTGTTTTATCTGCTGGACATTAGCTATCGTGCTGGGATAGGTGACATCTTCTTGCACCTGACCGTTTATGTTAGAGAATACAATGAAAGCAATTAACGTGCCCACTACTGCAATCCCTAATATTTTTTTCTTGGTCACGAAGGATTTTGTCATTATCCCAAACTTGTCTTTGGTAGGCATAGAAGTGCAAAGCCTAAGAAAGATTCTGTAATGAAAGCAAAGCAAACATCATGATTACTTGATGTGCAATAAACTGTAGGGTGCACACAAAAAAAAAACAGAAACAAAGAAATTTAGCCGCTATGCCTATGTGTGACTGTCAGCTTTGGAATCACAGATGCATTTGCAGTTCCCATTGTCATTTCAATTTCCTGTTTACATACTACAAGACTCAGCTCGTCCCACTTATTTCCTGTTTATATATAGCATTCCTTACATTGGTATATGTCATTTTCTTGAATTTTTAGTGGTCAATTTGGTCAGGGAAAATTATTTCCAAAATTAGAAAAGTCAATGAAGTTGAAAATTTCCTTTCTATGGAACCCTGAAATAAATCGAGGTATACTATACAAATGCTTGAGAATGGGCAAGCGCAAAGTTGTGCCAAAATTGTTATAAATGCAATCTTTAACATAAACTGAACTTACAAATAAGGGACCCAACGTTAAGAATAATTTGTATTAGAATATCTTTACTAATTTTGTTTAAAATACAATACACATGTGAATGAACCCAACAAATATGGCAACAGCATCATTGGACCTAGATCGCACTATGACACAAACAATTTTAACTTACATCATTTCGAAAAACACCAGTGAACAAAAAAAAAAAAAACTAAGAATATTAAGTCAAAATACAAATTCAGCTTAACGATGCTTGCTTAGTAGCATTGGCTCAGAATACTCTAGGTTCAATGTTGACTATGGAATGTGGGCACAATGCATGTTTTGTATCCTACCATTTAAAAAAAAAATGTTTAAGGAATGCCAAACAATAGAATATAAAAGAGGCAGGAGCATGCTGCACCTCTGCAAGTTTAAACGCCTTTAAATTGTGCAACTTTATAAGAAAACATTCCTATGCTGCATAAGACATCACGATGCAAATAAGGACCTTACACAAAGTGCAAATTAGACAAATCGTAAAATTTGGTGCAGTAGGTTATCTGCAATACATACCCAGGCTTTATGCATTCTCAAAACAAATATGCGGGCAGGGTGTAGAGCACAGGCATGGAAATGAAAGTGAATTATGAAAAGGAGTTTTACGTGGCATGAGTCCGTTATCTATATGTTTTACCAGGGGGTTATAGACGAGTAATTTTTAATAAGAAATGAACCTGGAATCACGCATCAGCATGTCACGCTGTAGAGAAAGAGGCATATTGGGGAGAATTCTCGTAAAAATCTTTTCTGGGGTTTGAAATCAAGCTGTGTAAGAACAGTAGAAAATTCCATGTATGATTCTTGATAACTGATTAACGCCTCTTTAAAAATCCAATTTTTATTGCTTTATTTTAGAATAATAAAAAATGCGTTATCAGACTTAGAATCTAATTGTTGAAAATAATTTACGGGATGCTTCCGTGTTATTATTAATTATGCAGGCAACGAGGTTGAACATCTCAGCACGTAATGAAAGGGAAATTGGTATTGCATGCCTAAACATGATTATACTAAGGTTGGATGCAAAGTAATTGTTTTACATAACATAACAAATTCATAGAGCTTTCAGAACCTTGGAATCGTGTATTTTACTTTCCATAGCAAGTGAAGATGTTCCCACATGAAAAGATGTTTTCAAATTTCCTTTTTACATTCTACAGATAACTCAAAATTGAATTAACAACCACAGACGGTTTGATAAATTTTCCATTTCTGATCGATAAGAAATGGCACCAAGCAGTCTATACAAGTTTTAAGGGACAGAACTAGATTAGAGATGTTTGCATTTAAATTCCGTAGAAGAGGGAGCAGGTTAGTAGACCCAAGTATGTATCCGAAGTATCTTCCTGGTCACATCATGATCATTGGAGCTATTAAATAAACTAGATGCTTTTCCTTCTATAAACATTATTCTAAAATTTAAAATTAATTTTAAAATCAATTAAGCGTGGCTGCACCACCCTCTCAACACTCCTTTAAATACTCTATAGTATACACATATGTATTTAAATTACACCAATATGCACCCTGGAAGAAAAATACCATGAAGATATTGTTTGTAAGTTTGCATTTATTTAACAATGCGAATGATATTCAATTACTTGCACATTGAGGGATTTGATATTGAATGAAAAGTAACAGAGAAGAAAAAAAACAACATAACATAACTAGATGAAGGATTTCAACTGAATTTCCTTGCACAAAACACTACCATAAACCAAACCGGCTGGTTGTGATAAACGCTAGCAAGTAGGGTAATATGACAGGTGAGTTGCTATGGCTACGAGTGGTCATGTTGGCATTACTATATATAGGATGGAGTCGAATCTAGTGTCTACACGAGTTTGTGATAATTTGATTAACAGGTACTTATTTATTGGTGGTCATTTAACGACCAATACGACAATAGGCCACATGCTGCTTGGTATAACTGTACGGGATTAGACGAAATTGAAACAAATTAATAGAGGTACCGTATGAATTTCACTTAAGTGATTCCGAAATGTACATGCTCCCATTTACTGTCATATTATCATGGTTTTATTAGAGACATTATATCCACAGTAGGATTTTTGGCAAAATCCAGCCCTGGGTTTGAATTGGCAATAACACATGAGGCAAGCAGCAGTTAGCACCTCGTGTCAAAGTCTGCATGATATGTAATACCAAAGCTGTTTTAGCATTTATACATACTTCAATTTACAGCATAATCCATTTTTATTTTCATATTCTGAAGGAGTAGCTTCCTATAATTCTTTTAAAAAAATACCATATGCTCAATATGTTGAATAGTAGGTTTGAAAATCCAACAAAAAACATGCTGGTAGCCACTTTCCATTGGAGCCCTAAACACGTGCTTTGTTTGTTTTACGATTATATCGTTCCTTGTTATAAGATTTATCTACAAGCATACGTTAGTGATACGAGTACGATGCTAATGCTGTCCTTTAATACATTCCGACCAAATATGATCATATTTTCAATTCATACAACGATATTTGCATACAGGTGATACTATACTTTGTACGTTTGCATTTGGCACATGGCAGTCCTTTGGTGCAAAGAGAAGTATGACAACGTTTATTTAGATATTAACTAGGACCTACTATATAGTCATACATGCGGCTCATGAGAATCTCCGACAAGCAGAAATACATGTGCAATATATAATAATTCAAAAATGGCATAAAACAATAGAATAACTCGTACCTGAATCAAACTGCCGATCTATAATTTCTAGTCGCTACAGCAACCATTCCAATCGGCGAGGCTTAACTACTTCATCATAGTTTTTGGTACAGGAGGCGTGTCGCAAATTGACTTTTGCCAGGATAGAAACATTTTGGAATCGAGGGCCAAGTTAAACGGATTTATCTAGACCCAAAAATATCTTGTAGGGGCCGAAATGTTCAAGTCCACCATCAAAAACCAGCGTAAAAAAACCCTCTCAAGGTCATCCCCTCATTGTGTGGAAGACTAGAACCAAAGTTGCAATGCATCGACCGACGTCGAAGGTTGAGCGTTGCGCGATCTGCGCATGCGCCGTTACGTAAATGCCGTTATGCCCGAAAATTACGCTGAAATTTGACCAGGCTCCAACTTTTTCCGCGTCGGAACTCGGAAGTACGCATGCGAACTTTAATATAGTAAAATTGGTTAAAATACTCACATTTTCGCTGTTGATCTGGTACATTCATTGAATTTCGTACGTTTAGTACTACAGTTGGCTCGGATAATTATTGAATTGCGCATGCATTATTCATGCATCGACCGACGTCGAACGTCGGTCGATGCATGAATACGACATAGGATGAGCGTGGAAAGCAAACAGAAGCGCTTCTGCCAACAAACTTTTACAACTGAAACAACAGTTGAAGGGATCCTGCAATTCGTATTTTTATCTTAATGTCATCACTATAGGGTCAATAATAACGCAAATTAGAATTATCAGAATTGCAGAAAGCTAGCCCAAATTCAAAGATAAAGCTTTATTCATGATGTTGAAAAAAAAGCACAAGAGGCAAAATTGTCTGCACATGCAGATGGTAACATTTTTGGGGGTAAATTTGAATATATCCTGGACTCCCTTGTAAAAGCAGTATTTACGTAGTTTATGTAGTATATATGCATGTATATTTTAACCAACATTTCTGCATGATATGCCCAAGTTACAGAATAGATGTCGGCCTATATATTGATTTTCATAGATTTTATCCAAACTATCCGGTGACGATATTTCTACTGTAAAAACAAAACGCTGCTGTTAACATAATTAGCTATTGGTTTAAATAGGTATAGGGGCCTATATGTGGGGACCATCCAAATCGGTTATTTTCCTAGTCATACAAGTATGTGGTAGAGATATTCTCTTAATTATTATTTAACCCGTGCATTTAAAAACTGCACAAAATGGAGAATTTTGTAAATGTTCTATTCATAACTTAGTTTAGCCCCTTTTTTAACGCAAAATAGCTGGCTACATGTATGTACATGCAACATTCCCTCATGATTTCATATGCTGCATACACACGTGTACATGTTGTACAGAACCTTTTTATTTTTTGTCCATAAATTCGTATTTTTTTGTTTTTTAATAGAAGCGAATCCAATTTTGCACAAATATAGGCAACAAACGTACGAACAAAACAGCTATTTCAATTTGTACTCAAAGTGTCCTTCGTGCGCTGCAACACATGCCTGAGTACGCTTGCGGCATTGGGCAGTTGACAAGTCAATTACTGTTTGATCAAGTTCATCCCAAGCAGCCAGTTCCAACAGTCAATTGCCCAATGGCACAATGGCCTCCGGGCATGTGTTTCAGCGGATTGATGACACTTTTGAGTTCAAATTGAAATAACTGTTTTGTTCGTACCTTTATTGCCTATATTTGTGCAAAATTGAATTCACTTTGATTAAAAAACAAAAAAGTTATGAATTTATGAAAAAAAAGTCCCCCTTTTTGTGACCACCATGTACAACAAGTTATCTAAACTAGTTTCAGCTAGGATGAAATCCATGTCGTGACTACAGTATTTTCAACAATAAATACTAGATATTAACAATATTTAACATTTAATTAGTAGATTTATCACAAGAAAACATTGGAACATTGGTAAATTGAATTGATTTCATCCCAAAGTTCATCACCGAGTTGAAAAACGATATATTTTTAAATCGATGAAACTATAAAATATGAACCGATTCTAAAAGTTGACTTTGGGATGAAATTAGGTTTCGAATTCATAATCAGCGATGAAAATTGTCACATAAAAGATAGTTCATGAGGCTATTAATTCTTGAAATAGCAATCAGATCAAACTACCAATTATCCATATATTCATGACTATCGTGCCATACGAGTAATACATATCTAGTGATGGCCATTAAATTTTATTTCTATTTTAAATGATTCTGTTTTGCAAGATTTCCAAACTGACATGTTTTAATAATCTAATTCAATGTCGACGATGTCTGCTATTTAATGATAATGATTTGTCTAGCTGCGAGGCCATGCAAATTTGTTTTTGTATAGTTAAAAGATAAAGAAACTCCAGAAGAGGCCATCTTGGAACAGCAGTACATTTCCAAGATGGCCGCAATTATTCAATGCTGAAGACTAGTACGCCCAGAAAAAAGCAGTCTGATATGCATTTTTACATTTAAAGAACCTTGATGACTAATTTCAGGTTCATATAGCAGCCATCATTAATTGTGCTTTCCACTACAGATGTTCCTTTGTCATCACATTATCAATTTTTAATATTGCTTTCATTTACATTCTGTCACATAAATAATTCATGGTACAATGATATTTCATATCCGTGTGGACGTGGTACACACACTATGAAAAACATGTATCGAGGAAACCAATTTTCCCATGACACTAATTGCCAAT
Organism: Julus scandinavius; assembly: GCA_034696685.1. Classification (NCBI taxonomy): domain Eukaryota; kingdom Metazoa; phylum Arthropoda; class Diplopoda; order Julida; family Julidae; genus Julus; species Julus scandinavius. The sequence continues at coordinate 17,786 of JAQGAE010001294.1, forward strand.
CAGTTTAAAATATTCATTTTGCGAGACATTGTAATATCCATGCAAAAGGTGAATAAATTTCAAAAACTGGCGTGTTAACTGTAGATAAAAAGATATAGTTAATTCAGGTAATTCCATAAAAAAATATCTACTAGCCACATGGATGTTAATTTTGGACTTATGGGAACCGGGGCACAGTGGTACAACGTCTTTATAAAATCAGGTTTTATCAGTAACCCAATGCTTTTGATTTGCAAAGAAGCTGTATGCAGCACTCTTTCATTAACCAAAATTTCTGCGATCGAACACAAGTATAGAAAAAAATATTTGCAATTAGTTTTTTTTTCTTGAAAAGTAATTATTCAATTCGCAATTGGATTTTTATTCTAGGTGTAATTATAAACCATTAGTAATGTTGCAATATACCATTGACAAGAGTATTTATCCAGCTATAATTTCAAACTAAAGTTTGTGTTAATTAGCCATGTGGTCAGCTGTAAAGCCTTATTCAGATCAAATTGGTTATACGGGGTACAGTGGACCACAACATTATGGAGTACAGTTGGACATGTCCCAGCATACCCCAATTAATGTTTTTGGAAAATATTTGTATATTTTCTCATTAATCATAACTCTAAATAAAAACCACGTTTAAATTTATGTTTAAAGTAAAAATGGTTCACAATCACAGAAAAAACACATTTGGACAAGTAAGCAGAAAATATGAAAGCTGCTATAATTACTGCTAATTTAAATCGTTTTTGTAATTTATACTTGGAATTTTAAATTGACGTGCTGAATTAAACATAATTAATCAATGCGGTGTTCTTTTTCTTGTAAAATTTGTCTTAATTTCGCGTGGACCACTGTACCCCATGCCATGTCTGCACAACCAACTTTAATCTTTTATAGCACAAAAACTAGTAGCTCTAAAACAAATATTACTGTGTTATTCTTTTAAAATGCTACAAATTAAATATTTTTCTCAAAAAAATAAAATAAAATGAATTCTAAAAGGTGTACCCACTGTGCCCCAGTCTCCCCTATTATACATATAAGGGCTGTCCGTGTGGACATTTTTATTGAAAATTTCACAAAAATTTTTAAAAAGCGTTCTAAAAATTCCGCATCAGAGACCTAGAAAAGTGTCTGGTTCTTTTAAAATTTCGGTTGCTGACAATTTATTACACCCATACCTCGTTTTACGGCCTAGATACGTTCCGTAAAGGTATGCCGTATAGCGAAAAGCCGTATAACGAATCAATTATTACCGTATATCGAGGTATGGGTGTATTAACATTTGTCAAAAGGTGTTTTTTTTTTTTCGGTAGGGGCTCCAAAGGGGCTCCAAACCGAATATACTGGACCCTGTTCCAAAATCCACAGATATGCCATTGATAAACTGTTGCAATGCAATTAACGTTATCTAAATCTTCTAAACTAATAACCACTTATAGAAAATTGTAAATACTTAAATCTGATGCTATTAGGCTTATTAGAATTTGATATCTAGCTCCAAGTTGCTATAAACGAGGTTTCAATTAACATCATTGTTGCTTATCTAAATTATACCGGAGACGGCAATTGATTTAACGACATAGGGTACTGTAATAATATACATGCTGTACTGTACACATATGAAACTAAACTCATACAAAAATTTTCCTTATCCCAGGTCCTTTAAACTTTTATATGGTCATATTTTTCTCCATCAACGATTGACATTGACTGACAATAAAATGCACAGACTTCACATAATATAAATTGTAAGTATTTCCATGTCTTAAGAATTATGATCCCTAAATTCCAAGCTAACGGTTTTAAAAATGCAAACACGTCTTGAATATTAATTTGCACTTCTTCATTATAATAATACATTTGTTATTTTGTCTTTTTTCAAGAAATCAGCACAATTTTTCTTGATCTTATTGCCTAGGTATTCGCGTTGTTTTGTTAATTCATCATTGTTGTACACAGTATTTTATAACTTACTGATAGATGTATGTATAGTTAGTTACTACTCACATAATTTGTAACAATTCTTTTGAAAGAAATAATTCCTATAGTTTCATGCGTCAGAGTTTTTTGAATTTAGAATATTTAAGTTGTTCCTAAACTACTGATACCATCGAGAATAACAATAACAAACAAGTCAGGAAGCCCTAAGAAAATCTGAATTCAGTTTATATTATATATGTATTTTCTGACATTTACATCTATTTTTATGAATGTATACTATGTATAGTATATGGCCCTGCTACTATTAGTTTGGTCCGGGCAGATTTGGGGTCTAGGTTTACTGGAATTATAATACTATTTTTTCTTATCAGTATAGGGGTAGTGAATATAGTTTTAGAGCAGAAAAGCAGCAGACCTCCAGATGGATTGCCAAATATGTTAGGTTTTTTGGCAGGTTGTGGAATTTGTCCCCAGGACACTCCTCAAGGGTCATCCACGTCTCCGATTGGAAGGCCATATCCTGCTCTCGTATAGTTCCATAGCGTTACTAAATTAAATTTAAAATATCAATTTTGATCAAAACAAAATGTTATAGGAAAGAAACTTAAGGTGGCTGTGATTGGTCTTGGAATATCCATACTTTTGCTTTTGCTGATCACCTAAACGTAAATATACAAGTTTTCACCCCTAAACATATACTTCACTAACTTGATAATGGCAATTCGTCAAGAAAATTACACATCTAGTACATCTAAACAAATGCACATGGCATGTTATTGGCAAGAAACTTATAAGGTGGCTGTGATTGCTGTTGGAATGACTCATCCATACTTTTGCTTTTGTTGATTTCCTAAATGTAAATAATACAAGTTTTCACCCCTAAACTTATATACTTCACTAACTTGATAAAGAATTAATAAAGAAATGACAATACATCAAAAAATGACAATACGTCAAAAAACGACACATCTAGTACATCTAAACAAATTTGCATGGCATGTACATCTTGTACATACACCTAAACAAATTACAAGGCATGTAGATTTCTTTAACAACAGCTGTATTTGCAAATAAATTTCATCCTTGGAAAACATTTATTTATGAACTGAAGGAGGCGTTTGAAATATAACCTATACGGAAAGCCTTGAAAGCTTCATTTCACGGTCCTCACCATAATTAACACGACATAACAATTCAATTGCTAGCACGAATACAAAATTTCTAGTTATTATATGCAAGCCAGTTTTCCCGGTTTTATAATTTATGTAATAGACAGCCACGTGTTCAAGCGTGTGGTAAAAAGTTTAGTACGTTACATGTTCACTTCTACTCCTTGACTTCAACCAGCTTGACTTGATTTTCACCAAGCTATTTTAAGCGGTATAAAAAACAACGACAACGCCTCGAGAAGGTTCATATCAAGAAATACATCGGATGCTTCCCCATTTCACAAATTTCAACAAACATGGCAAGAACAGGACAACCACCCGTCATAGTCATAGGTGCAGGAGTAAGTGGATTAGCAGCAGTTAAATCTTGTTTGGAGGAAGAATTACCTGTGATCTGTTTTGAAGCGATAGACAGTATTGGAGGATTATGGAAGTTCAGGTATTTACTTTAGTATACATATGCCTTTGACAAAGGCCCATAATACAAACTTCTGTAGATTGTATTCTGAAAGAGAAATTTCAACAATATATTCTAATTGCTACATTGATTGATGGAACTGTCTTCATTGTTGAAGAACATGGATAATTAAATAATTTACCTGTTGTTATTATTTCAATAACCATTTTAATCTTATTTCCCTTTAGAATATTGGGTCCATTCATCAATCAATGTGAAATGTAAAATGTGATGGCATATCATGATTTTAAAAATTGCCAACTAACCCATTTGTTTCATTAATATTCTTTATTGAAAAACTCAAAAAAATTAAAACTATATATGATAAAACAAAAACCAAGTTCCACCAGCTAGCGATGGACAATTTTATTACAAGTGTGCTTGCAATGCGTTAATTTTACATGCATGAATATATAAATAGTTGTTATAAACTTGAAGGCCAAGTCAAATAAATAGCCCTCTAAAATGAAATCATCAAAAACTTACATGTAACCACTTTAAACAACAATTTTATTGCTCTCATTGGTATGGCTAACATGTATTAAACAAGAAGTAATGCAATTAAGATTTTTTTTTCAAGATTTAAGTTCTTAAGATAACGGTTTCAGAATTTGGGGTTTAAAAACCAAAATTTTACAATAAATAACACAAACAACTTGCCAACTGAACGAATGAATGTAAATTTTATACAATTATTCATTGTTAAATTTAGCAATTATGCAGAGGTTTCATCCACGTGAACCGAGATATTTAATATTAAATTTAATACAAATTTAAGCCGAAACTATTACAATTAAAAGATAATTATCCACTATCCATATATAGTAATAATCCAGTATATACTGAAGAGTTTAAACTGTTATTCTTTCCTGCCATTCTTGAATATGTATAGACTAAGTACATAAATGATGCATACATTCCATTTAATACCGTTCCAGAAGTTGTAACATCATTATTTACCGCAGCAAATTAGTTCATGTCAACTTAGCCCATGTTTTTTTCTACAAAATTAGGGAAGAAGGGATGAGCTGCATGAAGTCGACGCATATGAATACCAGCAAAGAATGGACAGCACTCAGCGATTTTCCTGCCCCACCAGAATTTCCCAATTATTTCAGCAACACCATGTACTTGAAATATTTAACACTGTATGCGGAAAAATTCAATTTGATGCCTCACATTCGTTTAGAACACAAAGTAATTTGGATTACCAAAATGCCAAATTACGAAGAAACCGGCCAATGGTCAGTTAAAGTGAGAAATAAGGTAGGCGTAAACATATTTTTAAAGTTGATATTGTTAAAAATAAAGTTGACATTTCACAAGTGTATATATATATGAGTAAGTGCGTAAAAAGAGCCAATTTATTTTCTCCTTTGAGTCCTTTCATAAGAATGACAACCAGTCTCTGCAGATTTACCAATCCGAATGTAGCATTAATGTAACACCTCCTGGTGGCGTGTTATCCTTTAGAAAACAATATGTTGTTTTATCATGAAAAGTTGTTTGTAGAGGAGGGAGAATATTGACATATGACAAAGTAACAAAATTAAGGTCCATTCAAAAAGGACATCCTTAAAAGAGGGGTAGGGGGTCTGCTGGCATGTTAATACCATTAGGACAGGAGGAAAAACCATTATTAGTGGACGCCCACTAATAATGATATTTTTCAGTTGTTGAATTTTCTGTTTAATTGAGTTTTAAAAGTTAGTGAAAGGAAAAATGGACACCAGAAGAAATATGTCCCCAGTCCCAAGTTTCCTCGCAAAACAGTCCAGTATTCAAATTCTCCTCGATTATTATTACAGCTTATTTTCATTTTGTGTACAGCAAGGTGAAACAGAAGAACATGTAGCTTCTGCAGTCATGGTTTGCAGTGGAGTGTTTTCAACACCGAGCATTCCCAAACTTCCAGGCCTTGAAAACTTTAACGGCACTGTAATGCATTCTAATGAGTACAAGACTCCCCAAGGATTTGATAACAAGAATGTTGTTGTAGTTGGATCTGGAAATACGGCTGGTGACATTGCTGTTGAATTAGGCAGGGTGGCCTCAAAGGTATGCACATTGATTAATATGAAAATTATATAATTTATATATATTAATTGTTTTTAATACATGTATATTTATACTCAGACATACTTCGTACTACGACGAGGGATACTTTTTATAGGCAGAATTGGACCTAATGGAATGCCTTTAGATATGACATTAACCCGTGCTGGGTTTTGGTCATCTGAAAAATTATATTCACATGAGAAAATTGCGAAACAAATTAGTGAAATAGTAAGTATATATTTGTTTTTGTCTTGCAGTATACAATTTAGTACAAAAATGCAATATACAGGCTTTTTGGTAGATATCCCATAACAAATTATTTTTCAGTGTCTTTATTAGTTTAAACTTTGAGCAGAAATTATATATTCAGAAAACTCAAAAGAAATTTATTTAAACAAAACTGATATAGCTACTATATTATAATTTTTTTTTATTAAATATTAAAATATTCATTATAACTTTCCTTTACTCGAATTCACCATCCCAAATTGTGCACCAAGCCACCTAAAAGTTCTAAACAATTTCGTCATAGATAGGGCCATAAATTTATGAATACTGGCCACATAAGGTGTTTCTAAAACAAGATGGCAGTGACACTAGCCATAGTTTTCAAGTGGCTAGTATAAATACGAGAAATACAAAATGTCCTTAACTAAATCCCTAACATCAGGTATGGGTCCATTCATAATAGTATATTTTTTAAGACTTTTATTTTTTTTAATAATCAATAGAAGGTGATAATAGATGTGATATTTCTAGAAAAACTCATTTACACTGTCAAGATATTATACAAATTCGTACGTTAAATCATAAGTCGATTTTTTATTATTTGTGAGTCCTTTTAAGGT